>JXSR01S043086.1:0-10800 GCA_000969725.1 Ophiothrix spiculata | reverse complement strand
TTTGAAAACCAATTTCAACCAATAATATACATTTGTATGGTTAAAACAACAGTTATATATGGCTGAAAAGTTACTTTACATTGATTTTTTAAACATGTTGTTTAATATAGAATGAAATTAATTTTCGGACAACACAGTATCTTTATAAAAAAAAAACAATACAAGGGCCTTAAGCAGTCAGACATTTAATTATGTGTTTAATTGAGAATGCACAAATACAAAGCTTTGTTTAAACCGGTTCATATTGTGAAGTTACCAAGGCAATTGTTTCTCCAGGGTATTTTCTATAATTCAATTTTGTGCTGTTGATCAATACTTTAGTGTGTATGTATAGATGATTGTTTGTTGATGAGGATGAACTGGTGACAGCAGAGGTTTGTTAGCTTCTGAAATCCTGTTGTCTTGTCTGACATGCATCAGCTGCCTGTTTTGGGAGTAAATCATCTTACGAACGTACAGGTCTTAAAATGCCAGGGAGGTTATGCAACCACTAGGGCAAGGTAATAATGTGTAAAGCATTATGCCCGGGCGTTATGCAGCATGAAATTGTTCACTGTGTGGAGAAATTGACATTTCAGATGGATGATAAATTGCTGTACCTTCTTGTGCTGAATGTATCAGTAAACATTGCTTCAAAATGAGACAATTTTATCATGACCTCAAAATGTCTCATCAAATTCCGATACAACGACTCTAGATATCAAAATTTGAGGGCTGTAAGGTAACGTGTGTGCGAGTAGGTAACCGCCAAATAAGGACACATATCTGATCAACTGGGGATGCACAACAACCGAGGACCAGTCTCCTGATAGGAGCATGATGACAAAAATCATGTGAAAATGCTAGAACATTCCACTATAAGGGCATGTGGTTACACTACCTTTTTGATAGTTTCATGTCATATTATGTTATACATGTACAGCAACTATGTTTCACAGGTTAATTGCATAAAATGTGTCCTCAGTTGGAAAGTAAAGGATGTGTTAGCTTTGGATGTCCTGGTTTGGGCATTTTCTGGCAGGAATGTGTGGATGGGATGCAAAATTTTAAAAAGATCCAGATTTTCCTGGTTTTCTTAATTTGTGCTGATTTTTTTGCCCAATTTATCTGATCCTCTACCACGTACCCCAATGATAATGCCACTCAAGAAAATAAGGAAATTTTATAAACCAGACCTTCATACATACAATATCAATAAATAAGACATAATTTAAACATGGCATTAAAAACCCAGACTTGCTGACCGCCATAATAGACAGGAAAAAACTGTACTAAGAAATACTTCACCTGAATTTGACCATTAGAGAGTTGTTAGTTAAAAGAATCAAGCAGTCAATGTCCAAATTTAGGTTGTGCCAGCTCAGTTAAGTGCTCCGACAGCACTGATGTCATGCACAAACCTCCAAATGTCATGCTCTTGCATACAAAACAATCTCTATAATGTGATAGTGCCCATTTTGTTTCTTTTTCAGGGACAATGTTGTAAATTTTCACATATTGTATTGTATTCAAGGTTGTTCTAATATGCATGCCAAAGAGCAGGAAAAATATCCACTAGGGACTTGGTTTGGTTTCAGTAAGCTTATGTGGAATATTAAATTTCGATTAATTTCATGGCTAATGCTTTACCATTTCGCTATCATAGGAAGAAAACAACTTGATAAAAATCAAGATGAAATTGTGTATAAGGAATTTAAGATTGGAAATATTGGACGATATGTTTGTATTTTCTAAGGTTCATTTGTCAACTTGACCATGCAAGCTCAAATAAATTGAATAAAGTAAAGCCTGTTTCAAAACTAAAAGATTGTTCACTTACAAGAACTTTCGACATACATCCATGTTATCTATCTTGATGCTGGGACATGTCCTTAAATGATATTTGGTCATATGACAAAATTGACTGGTAAACTGGAGTAAACTCAGATGGTCATTTATGTTTTTTCAACATTTTGATGTTGACCTGACCTTGACCAAACAGTTAAGCATCACAATTATCAGTGTCACATAGTGTTAAAGTAAATAATGGATGAGTAAAATTGGATGTGCACATATTAAGAGGATATTGTATCGGTGTAGACAAATTGTCTCTTATTATATTAATAATGGATGCGCCAATTGCTCTGGATAAATATAATCTAACTAATATATCAAAAACAGTAACAATAAACTGTTAGAATTTTTCACAGTAATGTGAGTTAAGCTAGGTGATAGGTTAATAAAAAAACTCATAAATTATTGCAGAAAAACTTTTCAAATTATACAGCTACCCATATGCATCCTGTAACATAATTCTCAAATAAGCCTAATTGCATGAAAACAAAACTCAAGGAATAAAACAAGAATTATTCAAATTGTTTATGAGATAATTTTATTCTATTCAATGCAACTAGATAGAAACGGTAATAGTTTTTTGAGTTTGACAAACCTGTACCTCAAAATTAACAAATCTGTCATTAGCCAATGAAAAGGGCAAAAACATAATGAATCTAATTCAACCACAATGATGATGTAAATATTAAACCCAGACCTATAGGTAACCTCATGAAACAGCTTGCTTTGTCTAGCTGTAGCTGCTTGCAAAAAGAGAAACGGCTGATAATCCTTTTCACAAGGCAGATGATCTGTTGTTACACAAGGCTGATGTATTACACAAGATGTTTTTGTTGATTGAAAGCAAATTGATCTCTCGTTGAAAATGTAACAGTGAACATCATGATAATAACCATATGGCTGCATGCTGTATAATATGCACAAAACTAACAAAATAATAAAACGCAAGTATATTTTGCTTTTAGAGATATTAGATTACAAGGAGCCATTTGGGACTTTTGTCTGCTTGGTTTATCATCATATTTTAGAGACAATGTGATGTCAGAGTAAAAGTTGGAAAGGATGCTTTAAGTTGTTATCCTTGGGATAACCCAACGAGCCTCACCTGCAGAAAAGAAAATGCACATACAGCATCAGAAATGGTAGAAGCATGGAAAGTACCAGTGTACTAACCTGCGATAGTAAATTCATCTTCTTGAAGTTATCAAATATGATCCGAACACAAAATGTGATATTTTGTGAACATCAAATAGCTTCAAATCTTGAGCTTGCAAGTTAAGCTTCAAGATCACATGGTTTTTATTTTTGATGAAGTAGGTACTTCATGGGTAAGATAGAAAATAAAGAAGGTACTTCAGACAACCTGAAGTGCTTGAGTTTTTAATGAAACATTGTGGTAAATTTAACTAAAAGTGTTCACCTTTACAAGCTAGTGCATTCCCAGTCCATTTAGTTACTTTTTGCTGTTGTGATTCTAAAGTTAACATGTTATAGCCTGAATTTCAATGCGAGATAGTGATGAAAAATAATTAACATTTTCGAAAATGGTTTTCATCTGTCTTCTCAAAACTCTGTACCTATCATTTTGATATTTTTTGTCTTGTCTCTTTTGATGAGTTAGATGAGGAGATGATTGCCTTTCACTGCCTGTGGCAGAATCTTTCCTGTTTTCTACCTACCTTTATTTTGTAGCTTATTTCACTTGTTCAGAGAATTGTTTAAATCTGATTTAATTAAAATATGTGGGTAACTATAGAAGATATTTGACAGACTGCAATATATGTATAAGAGAACAACAATGTGAATAAATTGGAAAAATCTTTGGAAATTTTGTTACAGAACATAATGTTATCATCTTTGACTTAAATTTTGGTTTCTTCCCATTTAAGAAACATCTTGGGTGAAATAACCATACTTGAGATGTACATTGTATGCCACATGCTAATGAAGATCTTTTGTGTAAGATGATCAGAAACATCAAATAAAAGACAACCCCCACACATCCTTTCCATGTATTGATTTAACATTTTCAACCTTTTTAGGGCAATTATTAGTTGTTGAATTTTCAAAATGTCAATTTTTCTTATAAAGTTTTTACCTAAGTAACATTTCTGGTTTACGGGTAAGTTTGCCCAATTTTGTTGGTCTCTTTTTCTTTGAAGGATTTCTTCTGATTCCCAAAGTTGCCAAATGACAAATTGGCCAAATAAAGATAGAGCTTTTAGAATTAAACAGAATCAGTTTTGAAAATATTCTATTTGCAAGAAAACAAATACATACCTGAAAAGATATTGGTTCTAAGAGAAACTCATCAGGAAAATTTCCCACAGGTTAAATGCATTACCACTTGCTTCAAATGCAGCACATTATAGTTAAACTGCTTGTTAAGTAATGCGTTACGATATGAATTCCAGTGACTTTGATTGGTAACTTAATTTCCAGCTAGCCATTTTGCTAATGTTGTTGTTCCTCACAGAGCAATAGTCTGGCACAATGTCTTAGTTATTCTTGGGGATGTGCCTCTTGTGGCTATGTTAAACTGTTGTGTAGTGTCCTGGGAAGGTGTTTTCCTCAAACTTATCTTATCTTGCCTTTGTCTCTGTCTTTGCCAGCCTTATTATGTTGTGCTGAAGCAAGCTTCATTCATACTGTTTCCCAAAGGTTGCTACCATTGATTTTTGAACACAAATATAAACAAGCAATTCCCCTTATATAAAGCTAACCTAAATATCAAAGTAAGACATAATTTCTTTGAGCAAATTCATAATATTTGACCTTGGAAAATTTCTGATTGAAGGAGTTGAAAAGAAAAGATGTTGTCAAATATAGACTGCTCTGTTCGAAATGAAGGTAATTCTTGGTTATATAGGAGGAAACTTCGATCAGTAATGGTGGTAAAAGTCACAAGCAGCAAGGCTTGTATTGTTTGAAACAGAAATACATAGCAGGCAAGGTCTCAGCAAAAAAGTGCAGGGAAATAGCTGTTGTTCATGTAAGGTGAAAACATTGCAAGATAATGGTAGTTTTCAGACTACTATGTCTACTTTATCTTGTACTGCAACCATGTCTTATCTCTCATAGTTTTTGCACTCAGAAGAGTTTATTTCCACAATAGTTGTAGGGTTTTGCAAAAACATTGCTTACATTCAGCTGTTTTTGACACACTGTTGTGATCAAAATGACAAATTAATCAATTTTGTAATCATGTGGTAAATATTCTATATTTGTAATTTTGATTAAATGACAATGTAATCAATAAGTTAATATTGTGTCAAAATTTCTCATAATGTTTAAGTTGCATTTGTGTTTATGAATTAATTCAAGCAACAATGTAATTAACATGTTTATCTTGTGGTAAAAGTAGATTTTGAAGTAACAATGACAGATTCTGAAACTAGCAGTAAGTTGAAGAAAATATATATTTGCATGTTACCAGCTCATCAGATATGGTAGCGTCATTCAAATATTTTCCAACCCTATACAGTATTTTTCCACACAAGTATTGTACACATATTCATGCCTTGTTTTCTTCTGAAGACATCTATCTTCAACTGCATGCTGATTATGATTTATGCATTTTTTGGTCAAGTCGTGAGTTACGTAATCACTTTGATATTGAATAGCTTTGCTTTGCTTACGCAGCCATGAATGTGGCAAATGCTTGATTTCACCCTTGATAACTTAATTTCAAACAATGATATAGTAAATTACCTTTGATAACATCAGTTTAAGCATCATTCAGTATATAGCTTAAAGTGACTGAAAGTCTTAACTTTTCCTTACTACAATAGCTTGGGTTTGTTTAATATTGAATAAAATTAAATTTGACCAACACAGTATCTTAATAAAAACAAGGGATTTAACCTAGACAGTCAAGACATTTTATTTGATATTGTGTGTAATTGAAATAGCAAAATATATATGAAGCCTTGTCTAAACCAGTTCATATTGGTAAGTTACCATGGCAACTGTTTCTCCAGGGTATTTTCTATAATCCAATTTTGTGCTGTTGATCAATACTTTAGTGTGTATGTATAGATGATTGTGTGTTGATGGGGATGAACTTGTGACAGCAGAGGTCTGTTAGCTTCTGAAATCCTGTTATCTTGTCTGACATGCATCAGCTGCCTATTTTGGGAGTAAATCATCTTACGAACCTACAGTTATCAAAAATGCCAGGAGGTTATGGTTATGCAACCACTTGGGCAAGGTAATAATGCATAAGGCGCTATTCAGCATGAAATTGTTCCCTGTGTGGAGAAATTGACATTTCAGATGGATGATAAATTGTTGTACTTTCTGGTGCTGAATGTATCTGTAAACATGGCTTCAAAACAAATGAGGCAATTTTATTATGACCTCAAAATGTCTTAACGAAGTCTGCTAGATGGACTCTTTGTTATATCGTCATTTTAGATATCAAAATATCAGGACTGGAGAGTATTCAGACATAAGTCCATATGTTTGAGGTGTTGTAAAGTTATAAAAATCTAGATTTTCCTGCTTTTGTTACCATTTATACCATTCTTTCCCAGTTTTTACTTTTCCCCCATGTTTGCTGACTCCCCAAGCATTTTTAATAGGAGCTCCTGGAACAATTTGTGCCATGTGATTGGTGAAATGCTCAAGTTCAACAATAAATATGTATGAAAGATATATAACTGAAGCAGTTTTGACTGATTATACCACTCCAGGAAATCAGAGAAATATTTTATATTCCTTCGAACATATCAATAAACTAAGACTAATTAATACATGACATTAAAAACCAAGACTGGCTGACCTTCATTATACACAGTAGAAAACTGCTTGGCCTAGAATTTGACAATTAAAGAGATGTTATAAAAGATCCAATGGTGCGACGAAAGTCAATGTCCAAGTTAAGGTTGTGCTAACTCAGTTAAGTGCTCTGGCAGCACTCATGTCATGCTCAAACCTCCAAAATAATGTCAATCTCGAAAATTTTACTGGACCTTTGAGAAAATTTACCACATTGCCCCTGAAGAAGAAACATTGCAAGAGCATGATATGTTCAAGACATCAATTTTAACTCCCAAGATTTTAACATGACATTACAATGTAAAACTGTACTACCATAGTAAACAAGGCAAAACTAAAATACTTGACCTAGAATTTGACCATCAAGCACAGGGATGATATGACAAAAGTCAATGTCCAAGTAAAAGTTGCACCAACTGAGTTAAGTGCTCCGACATCACTGATGTCATGCACAAACCTCCAAATGTCATGCTCTTGCATACAAATCAATCTCTATAATGTGATAGTGCCCACTTTGTTTCTTTTTCAGGGGCAGTATGGTAAATTTTCACATTGTATTAGTTCAGTGTATTTAATCAACACTAGCTAGTGGGAGGTTGTTCTTATGCCTACCAAAGAGGAGGAAAGTATACATATTATGCTTTGACTAAGGTTAGGTAAAATATTACGTTTCAATCAATTACATGGATGCTGATAGATATAGAATTGTGTATAAGGAAAAACGATTGTCAAATATTTTACTGTATCCATTTCCTCCTAGGTTCCTTTGCCCATGACATGCAGGGTCAGTGGAATCAAATGAATCATGTCATACAATCTATATATAAATTTGTTCACGTATGAGACCTTTCAACATATGTATCCACTGCTATCCTTTGACTGCCTTCACTTGTTATCTTTTTTGGTTGGTTCTACTTTACCTAGATGACATTTGGTTATGTTACAAGATGGTGTGGTAAACTGGAGTAAACTCATGCCGAACCTTTATATTTTTTGTTTCCTTTTTTAGATTTTGACATTAGCCTGTCCTTGTCCAAACAGTAAAATAACACAAATGTGACCTTTCATATCAGAACACCATATATGTTGCAACCAACATGTTTTGTTCAATGGAAGAAATTGTGTTTTTTTGTGTATTATAAATTATTCCAGAGTAACATTTCAGATTATATTTCTACCCATAAGCAAACTTGCAAACTATAACATGTTTCTCAAATAATTTAATTGCATGAAAACAAATAAGAGGAATTAAACAAGGATTATTCAATATGGTTGAAAGAACATGTTACTTTAATTAATATTGTAAATCAAAATTAACAAATATATCTTTCATTAGCCTCATTAAATGCATAAAAATAGAACAAGCTTGATTAAGTTTGATAAAAACAAATGAACATCAACAATGCTGCTGGTGTAAATATTAAACTCAGACCCATAAGTAACCCCATGAAACAGCTTGCTTTGTCTAGCTGTAGCAGCCTGCAGAAGAGAAACGGCTGATAATCCATTTCACAAGGCAGATGATCTGTTACACATGGCTGATGTATTACACAATATGTTTTTGTTGATTGATGGCAAATTCATCTCACATTGAAAATGTAGAGGTGAACATCATGTTAATAGCCATATGGCTTCCTGCTGTTTGCTCAAAACAAACAAAACAACAAAACCCAAATATATTTTACTTTTAGAGATATTAGATTACAAGAAGCCATTTGGGACTTATTGTGTGCTGTACCAGTGTACTAACCTGCTTCCCCAAAAGTTGTGTTAGTAAATTCATCTTCTTGAAGTTATCGTGATCCGAACACAAAATGTGATATTTTGTGAACATCAAATAGCTTTAAATCTTGAGCTTTCAAGTTAAGCTTCAAAATCACATTTTTTTTTTATGAAGTAGGTACTTCATGGGTAAGAAAAAAATAAAAAAGGTATTGCAGACAACCTTAAGTGCATGAGTTTGTAATGAAACATTTTGGTAAATTTAACTAAAAGTGTTCATCTATACAAGTCCATTTAGTTACGTTTTGCTTTTGTCACTCTTCACACATGCTTTAATGTCACAGTTATCTTTACATTTCACATTACATTATCAAATCTGACATCATTCATAAATAAAATATAGAACAGAGTACAGTAGACCTGTTCAAGTTTGTCATAAGTTGTCTCATTATAAAACTAAGGATTTAGTTTACAAATAGTTTGTTTACAAATTGTAATTGACAAAAGAAATATCGAATTAATCGTACCGCACAAAAGAGGCCTATCAATCAACATTTTGAAGGCACATTGCCTCAATACCTCTCTTCTGTCCTCTGTACGTATCAACTGTCCCGTACCCTCAGAGCATCTGCTGAAAAACTCCTCAAAACTCCATGGGTAAACTTAAAAACTGCCAGTGAATGTTCTTTCCAATATGCTGCGTCTTCTGTATGGAACTCGCTTCCAAACAGCATTCGCAGTATTTCAACACTTCCTGTTTGCAAACGCCATCTCAAAACCCACCTGTTCTGTCTTGCTTTCCCTGAATGTTAGTGTTGTGTTCTCATTTTGTTTGGCGCTCTTGAGTTCTTTGGAAGATTTTGCGCCGTAAAAGTACCCTTTATTATTATTATTATTATTAAGTATGGGATAAGCTATTGTCTTCGACAAAAGCAAAAATCACTGGCGTTTTTGGTTGTGCTTTTTCTGGTGTAAACACAAAAGGATTGTTATGGATTGCAATTTCTCAAGTGGGGATTATCTATACTTATTGACTCCAGTGAATAGAATAAGTAATGGGTTAAAAAAATATTTTACAACAGATTACAAAATGCATTGTTATGCACAACAGAATATTTGAACTCAAGCTGTGTATATGCACTCCTAGGATGTACTGTATTCCTGCCAAGTTGATACTCAGCAGGGTCATTTAACTCTAAGATCAATTTCAAGGAGCATCAATTTTTTATGGATGTTCAATATACTCAAAGCAGGTAGATGTGGAATATTAAACTTGGTTGTTAATTTAATGATGCTGCTGCGATATGTCATGCCCAGAAAATCTTACAAATCACAGGAAAGCTGCATCTCAGATTTATGACTCCACTTAGCATTTGTATTAATTGTTTAAATAACTCTTACTAAGATCAGAACTTTTCCAACATTTGTTGTTACTTTTTGATAGAGTCAATTTTAATCCTGTTAAATTTGACTATTGTGTTATTAAGGTTGAATGTACAAGTTGTTAAGGAACTCCATTTTGCAGTTCAAATTTCTGGTGATGAAAGGCATTATCTGAACTTACATAAGAGCAGCATGTTAAATTGATGGACAAAGAGCACTGCTTACTAGCTTCCATCTAACTTACTATATTAAAACAGCATTTGCTAATCTATAATGAGCATTTTCCTTCAAGTGTTTTGTGGAGTGAAAGGTGGGGTAAAAGAAACTTTTGAAATACTCAGCAGGGTCATTTAACTCTTAGGTCAATTTCAAGGAGCATCAATATTTTACAGATGTTCAATATACTCAAAGCAGGTAGATGTGGAATATTAAACTTGGTTGTTAATATAATGATGCTGCTGCGATATGTCATTCCAGGAAAATCTTACAAATCACAGGAAAGCTGCATCTCAGATTTATGACTCCACTTAGCATTTGTATTGATTAAATAACTCTTACTAAGATCAGAACTTTTCCAACATTTGTTGTTACTTTTTGATAGAGTAAATTTTAATCCTGTTAAATTTGACTATTGTGTTATTATGGTTGAATGTACAAGTTGTTAAGGAACTCCATTTTGCAGTTCAAATTTCTGGTGATGAAAGGCAATATCTGAACTTACTTAAGAGCAGCTTGTTAAATTGATGGACAAAGATTACAGTTTACTAGCTTCCATCTAACTTACTATATTAAAACAGCATTTGCTAATCTATAATGAGCATTTTCCTTCAAGTGTTTTGTGGACTGAAAGGTGGGGTAAAAGAAAATTGTAAACTTTTGAAAAGTCACAACTGACATTTCTGACAATATTGAGTAATAAAAAATTATATAACAGATTTTAATCTTATCAAATATAGAAAAAAAAACTCAAAGAACCTTAAGCATGAAAAGGATTTTGAATACGTACAAAGATGCAGAACCTACTTTGTCACATTCACATGACAAACTGTGTGTCATAGGGAACTGTACTATTTTGAACTACCA
>JXSR01S043079.1:22921-51691 GCA_000969725.1 Ophiothrix spiculata | reverse complement strand
AAATCTATATCCATAGTATTTTTCCCACTCACTGGATTAAGAAGAAATAGGTGTGTGGTGGCAAAATTTTGCACTGCCAGGCTGATGTTTTTCATACAAGATTAAACCATCCATAATACAAATGATTTTTATCCTTTCTTCAAGTTTTCATACAAGATTAAACCATCCATAATACAAATGATTTTTATCCTTTCTTCAAGTTCAAGAAACTTTGCATCTAAATTGTGCCAATATTAACAGAAAATTATGCTTTGTATACATTTGGCGATTGGTGCATTGTAAAAGTTTTGGTGTACTGTTTTGTCTGAGTTCCAACGTCTTTTGCTCTTTTCAAAATTGTCTTGCCCATGCTTGCCCCACCAAAGAACATCTGGTTGTGCCACTGAATTAACATGATGAAATGATGTATAAATAAGATCCCCCCCCCCATCCAGGTATGGAGAGAGAAGACATTTGAAGAACAATTTTGATTCATGACATTGTTAATATTTTTTGTTTTTCTTCATTTTGATAGCGATCAAGCTGAAGTGCCGCAGTCTTTACACTCAGCTTGTCTTATCCTTAGGTGTACATATGATCTAGCTGTTGACACATTCAGCAAGTAAGTACAAATTAAAGACATGTATATTATGTTGCTTTCCTTGATCTTTATCACTATGCAACCACTCAACTGACGTAGACTAAAGGTATATGGGCTGTTGGTAATTAGTCCAAATTCTAAGTCTAGTATTGTGTATCACCTCAATTTGTCCCTAGTCATACTTATGCATTGCGCTCATGTGCTCTGTAAGATTGCTAGACTTTAGCAAAGAGGTAGATTTTGTTCTTGTAATACTCCTGGTCCAAAAACAAAAACAAGTTTCATATCATTAAACAAAGAAATTTCCCTTTTATATTGGTGGTGTTTATAGGCCTATCCTGACAACATTGGATAACAAAACAAGTTGCATAGGTTAAAAACTACAATGATTGAATGATTATGCAACATGCCCATCTGCTTTTGCAAGCAGAGTTCTTCCATCAGTGAGGAAAATACAGAATTTGTCTCCTAGCTGTAGTTAGGTTTAACCTGTAGCTGTACCTTTGGCCAGTGCTTGCAAAAAGTGGTAGCAGTTAGAATAAAGATGCAGGGAAGCAGAGTAACATGTTTATTTATTTTAATGATTTCAAATGATAGCATTTTGATTTTCAATGCATGGAGCTAGGCTTCAGTGTTGCCATCTAGATTCCAGGTAGTGTAATTGGATATTGATCATAAAAGAAAGCAAACCAGCACAGTGTGCCAAAGTTGTAAGTTTGTAGCCCAATTGAGAGACTTTTAAAGAAATCGTTCTCCACTAAATACTTGCCTTAATGCAACTTTTTTCCAACCTCATTTTGTTTTGAGATTTTGGCACTGGCTGCAGCTTTTCATTGATATGGGTGGCATTTTCGTTCAATGTACTTCGCAAATGATGGAGGCTACATTTAAAATCTTTTAAATCAGCTGCTGGTTGCGTGGATTTTTTACTCTGGCATCAACACGTGGCATCAACACCGGTCACATCCTCTGGATGTGACCGGTGGTTACCATGATCACCAAATCAAGTTCGTTTCACGGAGGGAAATTAATCGGTCATCACGATCGTCGTATGTAAACCTTGTCAAATGATAATTTTTAAATTAAGCATACGCAAGGATTGCGTAAAAGCTTTATTGTATGAATATTCTGAACGCAATTTTTTGGGAGCTTATTTCCAAGATAAGGTTTAGTGTGAACCGAAGCATTGATCTTTGCACTGATGATTCTTATCAGATCTAAACCCAGTTACCCAAGTTTTTGCCCAAGCTAATTACCATTGTTATATAAGTTTGCATTCCAAATCTACCTGGAATTTAGATTGTATCTATATTAATTTATTTTAAAATTGTATCGCTGACCAGCCTCAAATGCCAGACATTGATTGCACATTCCTGCACTTGGCAAAACAACTCTATTTTTGTACACCGCAAAATTATCATGCAAAACTGGAATTCTTGCAACTTGCCACATGTTTGTTTGTTATGTTTAAAAATATGCTTGTAATAAGTAACATTTATTTTTCTGGTATTGATTATATACATTACAAGTGAATATTATCTGTAGACTTAAGGCTGGGGTAGACCTTCAAATGGCATAAACCACTTTGTACTCTTAACTCTCAATCTAATTGCATAAGCTATATAAAAATATACATTTTTAGATGTGGATTTTTACCCTGAACATGATGATATCAGTTTTGACCCAAAATGTCGATTTTGGCAAAAAGTGCACAAAAATATATTTTTTGCCCAAAATTTCTGGAAAGCTCAACTAAAATTGGCATTTGTGAAATGTTAAAATTTTTTCTTTTTGGAATCTAGAAACAAATGTCTAGGAAGGGTTTTCTCAAACTTTTGATTTTTATCTTCGTTTAAAAAAAAAAACGCAAAACATAGGTCAGAAATGTTAAAATTTCCCACCGCTGCCACCAAAATAGCACATTTTTGCCTATTTTTGGAAATTTTTCACAACAAAATTAATTCCACAGTGTAAATCAAGTTGTGTGTCATGAGCGTTACTCCCTGGGCTGTAAGCGTTTCACGGTCAACATGTGCAATGGCGCCTAAGAGAATACTCATCATGGTCAATTGTGAATTTTGTGACTTTAATATAACGCCTATTTTATGACGTTGGGACCATGTTCATGAAAATGTTTTAGTGAAAAAACATACACAGTCCAAGAGAAAAATGCATATTACGCTTCTATAGATATCTTTGTTACTAACCCATCATTAATGTACAGTGTAACTAACTATACTAACCATTGCCTGTTTTCTATCAGCAAATATCCACCGATGCCTAACACGCTAGCCTCCACTCAGTATCTTCACGATGCATTTATCCCTCTCCCATCATCCTTTGCCCTTCCTCCCCCGACACCTCCCCCATCCCCGGTCAGACCCTCTCAGAGCACCTCGACACTCAACCAAGATGGTATAGCAACTAGTCCGGTGTCGTTTCCTCCGGCAGTAAGGTTGGTGTCACTACTCGATGTCAACATTTTTTATTGTTTATTTTATGATTCACTCTCAAATCTTTTGGGATTTTGAATGTGTTTTACATTGTTGGGGTGTGCTTTATATATTAGAAGTAATAATTGTTTTGCCCAACAATCATGGTTTTGCTCTGCTCTAATTTTAGCATTAACATACAATTTACACAAAAATGCTCAAATGGATCTGATCTGCCATGTGTGTATGAGGCTTTTTTGTAAAAATCTATTTTTACAAATTTTGCACTAAATGAAACAAGTATATAAGCAGAGACTACATGTTCCAGAGATCAATAATGTAGATCTAAATATGCTTGTCATCGTAATCAGTTACAATCAATATCTTACAACCGTCATAGAGGATTATTTGATGTCTGTTGCTCCTCTAAAGTCAGCATCATAATTCTTCAGATGATGTAAATAAACATGCAGAGTGCAGGGCCAATTGTTTACGAATGTGATTGTACCCTGCAATTTGTGGTCATGTGACTGATTTTGTCCGAGGAATTTTGGCAGAGACTTTAACATTAATATGCGAATATAGATGATGCAGTGGTCAAAACGATTGTGTAGAAACAAATAAGAAAAAAAACTTAAGTCATCCAGCAATGTAATGTACATTCAGTAAATTGTAAAATGCACTTGTTTTATAGTTATAGTTAGAATATAGAGTTGGTAGTGAGCTTTATATTTTTGATTTCAGCTTTTACTCCGTAGCAAGGCAAAAGGCCTTGTTACTAGAGTAAGGATCTCTACAGTGAGAATTTTAATTCTTTATGGTTGTATATGCATATATCACACTGATCAGATTGTGAACATTGAACAAATCAAACAAACTACCATATCACACAGCAACATAACAAACAACAATTTTTTGTGGGTGAACTTGACTTGTTGACAAACACAAAAAGGCGTAATTAAAATTCTCACTGTAAATGTAGCGTAATATGATTTGATCATAGGACTGCATGCGGGAATAAAAAGATTTGTACAATTCTATCTTTGATCATTACTAAATAGGAGGCAATTGTGAGGTGTTGCTAAATCCGCGAGCAAAGTAAATCCCACTGGCGTGCACCACAGATACCGGTACGTAAGTGACACGTAAATACATGTTGCGTCCACTGCAGTTGTGCCGTGGTCAGCATTTCTGGACACGTTTAGTACGTGTTGCGTCCACTACAGTTGTGCTGTGGTCAGCCTTTCTGGACACGTTTAGTACGTGTTGCGTCCACTACAGTTGTGCCGTGGTCAGCCTTTCTGGACACATTTAATACGTGTTGCGTCCACTACAGTTGTGCCGTGGTCAGCTTTTCTGTATTAATTCACGATATGAATAGACCCGCCTATTTAGCGTTGATCAAAGTATTAGTGTAGGCGCAAAATGTAATGAATTAAAGTCCCGTGAGCATTTCATGAAGAAAGTAGGCCACCTTTATAGATACCTTCAGGAGATCTCGAAGAACAGAACAAATGATGTTGCCAAAAATGTAGTCGCGTAGGGGCGTTTCCTGCTCTCTTTTTCAAAATGGCCCCCAAAATACCAAAAATGTTCAGAAAGTGCTATTTTTACAATGAAGTTTCAATGAAAATGTACTAGACGAGACGTCAAGTACCCCCACGTCTATATTGAACCGGAAATAACTAGGATATGAAGATGTCGCCGTATGCACATATCAATTTCAAAATGACCGCCAAAATAGCATATTTCTATAAAACTTAAACAAAACAGTCTTTATATGCCTAATATCATAAACAATCAGCAGAAAGGAATTTTGAGGGTTACAGCAAGATCACTATATACTACCTCCACCGAGTAAAGTCGATAATTAGGTTTAGAATAACCGCCTTTATATTTCCCCCAAATAATGCCTATATTACAACAATAGTAAACACAGTAAATATTAAGAGAATGAATTTAAAAATGAATTTGAGGGTTCACAGAGTCGTCCACCATTGAAATATGTGGGTAACACTGTTTCAAATTCAAAATGGCGTCCAGCATGAGGTCTTAAATGGCTGTCAAATACTGGTTTTAACTCAAAAAATGACAAGAAAAATATTATTAAAACATTCAATATTCAAAATATTCGATAGAAAATAATTCTCAGGGTTGTGCCACATTTCTGTATCCCAAATTATGTTGTTTTAATCCGAAATGTCAACCAAAATGAAGCAAAAATATTATTTTTATTCGAAAATCGATTAGAATGATTTTAAAAGGCATTAAAAATATTGAATATTCAAATTAACCCATTGAAAATAAATCTAAGGATTACAAAAGGATACTTTCATTCCTATTAATGTTGTAAACAAGTTGCAAATCCAAAACATCGTTCAAAATTATATCTATAGCAGCCACCAAACTTCTATTTCCCCAAAAAAGAGAAGTTAGAGCGACTGTAAATACACTATTAAATACATCAAACATTCCAAATAAAAAAAAATGGCTCTAAATCTAAAAATCTTTCCACAAATCATATTATAATATGCTTTTAATCCAGATGGCGCCCAAAATAAACTTTAAATCAACCACCAAAATATATATTACATTCTTAAAATTGCAATTGAAAGACTATAAACAGCATAAGCAACTTGATATCTGTCAAATAGTCAATGGAATATGGTTCCATACAATAAAATGAAGCCACAAATTGTTGGAAATTTCCTTTTTTTGAAATATTTTGATATTTTTTGCAGCCATTTTATACCTTATTATGGGAGTTGTTTTGAATTTGTAGATATGTCACAACATGATTCATGTAGAATTACTTCTGTTGTTATCCCCAAAACCAATTGTCTTTTATTGTCTTGAATACTTTATGTTTTGTATGCCTTTCTCATGTCACTCTGACACATTTTGTGAGAGTAAATAGTAGTGTGACGACCGTTTTATACATTACTTTATGCTCTATTTCGGATATAAAATATAATTACATATTTGTTGAGTAAAAATGTTTCTGTTATAACACTCAGAGACATTTATCATTGATTATAAAACACGTTTTATGTTTTAATTCCATTTTAATGTATATAGATCTAACCCAGTTTTGAACCTGAAAAACAGTATTATGGTAGTCATTTTAGATACTAATATCATTTTGGGTGCCATATTTGATTTTGAAAAATGCGTTAAGTATAATTTTGGAAGAATTGTTCATGATGCATACTTTCAAGGCTATTTTACATTGATAATGCCACCATAATGTCACTCTAACCAACTTAACATGAAAAGTAGTATTTTTTGTCGTTTTTGTTTTAAAAAATGGGGACCATTTTGGATCCGTTATGGGCACCATTTTGGATGTAAACGTATGAGTGGCATTTAAATTGGGACAAAGGGTCGTGTTGTATCCCTATATGTTCCTTTCTATCATTTATTTATGATATTAGGCATTGTACAGGCTACTTATTGATTATGATAAAACATGCTCTTTTGGCGGCCATTTTAAAAATGGAATATGCAACCGGGGACAGTTTTTTATCCTTCTTTACATACGATTTAAAAATCGACGTCGTTAATTGCATCTTTATTTGAAATTAAATGCAAAAGGTAACTTATTCAAGGTAATGTTTGGTATTTGGGGGCCATTTTGAAAAAGGTCCAGGAAACGGTCCTGATGCGGCTACATTTTTGGCAACATTATGTTTTTTATTCTATATGATCCTCTGAAGGTAGCTATAAAAGTGGCTCAATTTCTTCATGAAATGCTTGGGATTTTTTCTGAGACATCTTGCTCTTACATCTTTATGGTATTCACTTTGTAAAAAGGTATTAAAGCGCCCTCATACATGACAATATGAGTACATGGTAAATTAATGTGTACCTTGGACAAAATAGTAATGCTTTGAGAAATAAATCTTATTTTTAATACGGTATTCCCTTTGGTATATCACTTTATGACTAACAAATATGATATATTTGGCGGCCATTTTGAAATTAGGCTTAAAGCGCCCACCTACGCGTCTAGAATTTTGGCAACATTGTTTTCCATATTCCTAAGGGCCCACTTAAGATGTCTAGATAGGTGTCTTGCTTTCTTCACGAAATGCTCACGGCATTTCATCTTGCTCCTTAACTATATAGAGTAAACATCAGGTACCATGAAATAAGAAAAACCATCGGAGCTGACATCTTTTGCCATAACGCTACACATAATGCATGCCTAGCATAGCGTAGCAGCACAAAATTATCACCCTCATTTTTTTATTTTGCATATATGCATGGCCAGCATTATGTTAATACTTTTCAACTTGTTAACTTAATTATTTTCAATAAAAAAACAAGTGATCTAATTTTACATTTGTCCCTCATCTTGTTTGTTTTCATCTAGATAGGTGTCTTGCCATTATAATATAGGTTGATTGTATTTTTGATCACTCAGCATGCTGGGTTTTACTACATATTGTATCTCCAACATATAACAAGGGTATATGCCATCATTTCTGTAGAAAACACATTGCTATTTGGGTAGAAATATTAGTTGTAGTTGTACAAGCCAGGTGTCATTTTAAGAATTGCATGCATTTGTACAATGGTAATATAACTGGATCACCTAAGTCCTGTTATTTGGTGAAATTTCTATTCCATTTTGTATATACTTTGATCAACATTGATTTGTAATCAGTTATGGGGTTCTGGTGCAGCGTTTTGAAGGTCAATTATGCCTGGAAGTGCAATCATTCACGGGTAATTGATCATGTTTTGCTATACATAGTAATCAGTAACTTTAAAATCGATATTTTAATGCTAGATTTTGAGTGGTCTGCCTTGTATTCCAATCTCTAAATGAAGATTGTAGAAAGAAAGTATGACATATTATATATCATTCGAAAGCTGATATTATAGAGAATTGAAATATGTCATAAACTCAATTTTGAAAATCGTAACTTTCCGCTCATTTTGCCAGAGCACCACTCACTGAAAGAGAATTTTTTCTGATAAACATGCATGGTAACACAAGAGGGAAGGAAAAATACTAAAGATTTCCTGTACATAAAAAAAAATTTGGAGATACATCGTCAGCAGAATTGGTAGGGTGTAGGTAAAACAATAATTGCCAACTTTTGTGCCATATTGTTTCAAAAAATGTGTTATCTCATTAAACTTTTATTTGTGTTTTCAAGGTCAAGGTCATTACCATTTGCAGTAGGGATAAGCTTTCCTCCAGTACCGACTCATCCGACCATAGTTCACCCATCGGCAGTGCTAGCTTTGTTGGATTTGATGCCATCTATACAATGTGCCATGACCAAAAAGGTACGACTAAATGGGACTTGATTTCATTTTTGACAACCGTTAATACAAGCAGATCGAACGCAAGCAGTATATCTGTTAAGATTTTTGAAAGCCAGTATCTCGTGAAGCTTACACATTATATGTTTCACAGATCTCCATTAGGCCACACTGGGTTTTGTAAACATATTTAAATAATTCAATTTTTTTTAAATGTAACTTATATTAAGAACTAAAAACCTGCAGAATATATTATCCTATGATTGATAGCATGTTTTTATCTTGTGGCAGATTTCAAATTGCTTTGACACAAAATTGGTACACCAGCCTAAACAGTGTTTTTGCAAATATCGGTACTATCGTAAGCTAATTTTGATTCGTTTGCACGTTTTAATTTTCGCGCCCAGCTGGGATATTTTTTACATGCGGCGGTATTGTCAATACTCGTAGACATTATATCTCAACTTTTCTCTTTTTTGTAGCTCGAAGTGTTGTTACAAATCCACACATTAGACGTGATACAAGAACTAGTCAAAAGCGAGCGTAACCAACAGGTCATGTGCGAAAACGGTTTGCCGCAGCGACTGCTGCAGTTATGCTCGGTGGCGTTAGCGGACGAGACACATCCATTGCACTCACATATACAACATATGCTCGAGAGATTAGCATCTCAGAATCTGGAGCCCAAAGATTTAAGGTAAGTAGCCTTAAAAACAGGGTAAATTTAACCATTTATATTTTTTACCGATTTGCATCTGGAAGAGGGGGTAAGGGGGCTCCCATTGATATTTTGGAGTAAACATCCACAAATTTTGATAGAGCGATCAGGGAGTTTGGTTCATCAGAGATGAAAGAACCCAAGTTGCTTAGAGTGGGTTTATTTGAAATAAAATTTGGTGCTTTCTATCAAAATTGGAATACTAATGGGTTGGTAATTGAGCCAGTTTCAAGTAAAATTTGAACCAATTTGTTTTAAAAGTTGCAAAAATCGTCCCCAAAATTGATCCCATACCCAAGATATGTAAGAAATTTAGATAAAGAATGTCAAAATTAGACATTTGTCTGTTTTTAAAAGCTACATTTTGGGAGCACCTTTTGAGTCTCATATGTCAGTTGTCAGTCAAAAATTAAAAACTTTGGCTAAGGGCTGTACTATTGTGCGTCCATGTGATTTTTACTTACGCTCTGTAACAAGTTAGAGAGCCTAAAGGCCTAGATATACTTCGTCATTTTTGTAGTCATTTTCATTCAAAATTTTATCATTGGTGTAAATTTTCTACAATGGAGTAAACTGCTTAATCTAAATGAGGATTTGCATTCTATATTTTCATGTTATGAAGAATGTATTACATGGAGACCTATTTTTCACCCCATTGCACATTTTCAAGTGCTCACTGATGGGTAGTATAATGTTTGATATTGATTTATGAGCTAGATCTATTCATGGTGAGCTAATCTCTTCTTGCAATGATGGTTATGTGTTACATAATGGTGAAATTGTACATGGAAAATGTTAATTCAGCATGCAAGTTTACACCATTGTTAAAAACCAATCACCACAAGAAAAATTCTGGATGAAAATGTCTACAAACTATAAAAATGACAAAGTATATCTAGCCTATTAGACTTGACTCATAAAATGTGTGTGCTTTTTATATCAGGAATCTGTTTTTTTGGCCATGTTTATTGCCAATTATGCCGAGGTGGATACACACATTTTTCATGATGTTGCATCTATTTATGTGCCTATCTTAATACCACTGCTTTATTTTTGTAAACTCCACAGAGATTTCATGCGATTAGGCAATCCCCTCAACTGCTTGCCGTTAGACGATGATTTCTCCACCGCAGCTGGGACGCCGATGGACGTCAACTCAAGTGCAATAACCGCTGCTTTACCGGCAGCCTTGCCCATCACTTCGCCTACTTGCACACTGGACCCTGTAGATTCACTCTCCATACCAGAATCTACGACACCTCGATGCCCGTGCAATGTGTGCAGGACACGTGGGGATACCGTCCCACTCACCAGAGTCAAGTGCTTAGTATCCATGACAACACCGAGAGATATTAGGTTAGCGACGAGTTCTGTGACTCCAAGTTTCATCGAATTTGATATGAGTGCCGAAGGGTTTGGCTGCTTATATCTGCCAAGTATATGTCCACAAACGACTCCTAGTCAAGCAGTAGTGGCTGTGGGTATAGCTCCAGGATCAGACGCAAACATTATAAGTGGTATTGGTACTGGTAAGTGTTCCACTTTTGTAATAAAAAAAATGTCTATTTGATATAGGTGGTCACCACTTCACATATTTCTCAGTTACCATGTGATTTCCAATCGTATACTCTATAACCTTGAAGTATGCAACAAGCAATCTGACTGTGTTACAAGATACATAGCATATCCCTTGTATTCTTCAACATTGCGAACAAGTGGTTTTGTATTGTGTAAGAGACTAGTAATGATTGATTAGGATTGATTAAGACCAAATCACTGCGTATTAATATTTTTGTACATGAATCGTTCATGATTTTGGTACTAATTTTGTTGATAACACATTGACAAACATTGAGCATAAGTTGATTTGAATATTCAGCAAGATTTAGAACATTAACATGTTTATGAAGTGAAAAATACAGACTAATTTACTACCCCGTATGGTCATATTGGTTTTTGTGCGTTAATCGGCTGCTTGTTGCATACTTTAAGATTTATAGAGTATAGTCAATGAATGGCCTGTTTTGACTCTTTCATTGGGGAGGAGTACATATTATAGGGCGCTTCAAAAGTCAACCGACAGCTGGGCAGTTTTGATTGTTTAGACCAATTGCAACCGACAAGAATCAGCTGTCGCAACGGTGGGTCACTGATAAGGCGGTTCCATATGGTCAATGGTCTGTTGAGTTTTGAAGTGCTCTCTAAATAAAGGGTTCATTCATATTTTCCGTGTGTAATCGCTTGATTTTGCCCGAGGGCGGGATGGCGGCGCCCGAGGACAAAATCAAGCGATTACACACGGAAAATATTAATGAACCCTGTTCACACGTACCCTTTTCATGTATAAAATATCAAAATCTGGGAAAAAATTGGCCATAAACCAGTCTTTTCCGTCGTGGTTGTCAAATTATTTGGTAGCATCCAGAGCTTGTTTACCTGTCTAAAAGTTATCAAACACGCGCGCTACATCCCGCGTTCATAGCCGACGCGCCGTTGTTCACATGGCGACACAGAGCGTCGTGCAATAGAACATTTGCTATGAATGATCGCTGTTCATGTATGGCCACGTGACAGCTCTCAACTAATCAAAACCTTGGCAATTACACAAGTCAATCATGTCTTCGGTTGTGGTATTTAGATAAAGCTGTGTAGCTTGATATGCAGACAGTTAATTTGAGTACAACCATGAAATAATTCCCGTTATCCCCAAGTCGTAATGTGAGTGTAAGAAAGTCGTATCTGCAACATCTTTTTTTTTTCATAAATTTGGATTGCACACTGTACTATCTTCAGTCTTGTGTCGGTAGCTCCTGAAATGGTTCTTCAGGCGATATTGTCACTTAAGGAACCATTTCAAGGGCCACTAACTTCATTATGGCGGGACAATTTTTAGGTTTTTTTATATTCTAGGCAAAATGTTAACTAAATATAACTTTAAGGGCAGCCATTTCAGATTCGACTTTCTTGCACTCACATAACGAAGTGATCAGTGTTTATGTAATCCAATTTGTTTACTTTTTCTCTCCCTCCACAGGAGAAAGACCATTTCCACCCCAATCAGGGCTTTCATACTCAGTCTGGTTCTGCGTAGACCGGTTTGGCACGGCTGACAACGACATCCATTCCGTACGCCTCCTGACTATCGTACGCAACGTTGCTGGGACTGAGAACCATTGGGTGTGCCTACGGATCAGCATATGCGGGCAAGACAGAACGCTGATGATCAACACAGCAGAAGAGGCGCTGTCAAAGTGTAGTATGTATAGATTATGCGCAACCTTAATGCTAATCCAAGATTTTATTTTTCAGGGGAGAATCCCTTTGGTCTTACCATATTGGAATGTGGTAAAGGAGCCTTATTATTGTTTCAAATAAATTGACATTGAAATCTACGCAACACCGTTTCCAATCAGTAATTTGCAGTACTGCGACATTGCACGCATTGTGTATTTGCGGAAATGTACACACAATTCTGGTACACAAGGCTCTGAATTTTCATGTCCAAAATTTATTTGAAACAACAATAGTAATATGTTTTGATATGTATGCAAATACAAATTGAAAATTTTAACTTTATCTTGGTTAAAGGGAATTTTTTGTATTGCATCAAATTATATCTTCTTTTGCCAAAATGTATATTTTTGATTTTTGTATTTGAACCTGTATATTGAGTGGCTAATATTACTGCAGTGAGAAAACATGAGGAAAGGCTATTTTACGAGAAAAAAAAATAGATCTTAAACAGGTCAAACGTCACCCTGGTCTTAACCTTTAACCTCATCGAAGTCATTGTGAGAAATTTTGGTAATCTCCATCTTCAAAATATGCTCCCTGAAAATCATTTCCAGAATTTGCAAACAACTGAGCTCCTTTTCCTAACATCTAACCGCTTGAAATGCAGTGAGTCCAGTAAAGCGCAGAATACATGTTGACTACACACGTTAATAGGTGACAAACCCTAGAAATGGGGATCTTATTTAGAAGATGGACTTAAGTATAAAATTATGTCTCTTGAATACAAAAACAAAGTGTGAACAAAGTATTTTTTCATCTCACAGTGTTTTATTTTTCGATGGTTAATTCGTTATATAGCAAAGAAAACAAAGCTAGTTGTTACTACATGATCAATTGCCGTATATTGTGTCCATTTACTTGCTTGTCATTTTACTGTTACAGAATTTAATCTTACATTTCAACCAAATATACACTAAATATATTACCAAAAGTATATAAATGGTCCATGGAAGTGGAAGAAGAAAAGTTTGTAGCCAAAATGTACTGTTTTGTTTCACAGGCTGAAATTTCACTTGTTACTATTATTAGTTGTCCAAATAAATTCTTGGACAAAATATTCCACATTGTGTACAAATTCCGACAGTGTATACATCTGGTATGCAATAAAAACATACAGATGTCTTACTTTCATTGATTGACCATATTTGTTTTGTTTTTCTATTTCATATGACGAATCCCACTATTGGTAAATGTTGTTTAAGAATTTACAATGGACTCTTTGCATTGGAAAACTTAGATTTTTTAAATAACATAGAAAACAAAACAGAAAATAAAGCCCATGATATACTAGCAAGACGCAGACCCTGGCGAAGATGCTAAGGTTCGAAGGTTCGAATTATTTTAACTTGCTAGCGTCTGGTTAGCATCTTCGAAGCGTCTAAAATCAAAACACACGCTAGCAGCGTTTTGCTAGTATATCATGGGCTTCATTCTTGCATTTCACAATAGAGGGTTTGCATGTGACATTGTTTCCTGCCAATTTCGTACTCACTACAGCCATCTTTGTGGCCATTTGACATCAGCCACTCAGATAATTTTTTTTTAATGTGCAAAAATAAAGCAACAGCTGTTGGTGACCCACACTACAAAATGCAAGAATTAACACGTTTTAGTCCTTAAAACACATATACTTCATAAATCTAGAAGCACAGACCAAAGTTACTTTGTAATTGTCCATTGCAAGTTCCATATCAAGCATAAGCATGTAATGTCATGCAAGACCAATAGTATTTACACAAAAGTTTGCATCATTCACGTGTAGATGCTACATAATTTATGGTATAGTTTGTGCATCTAAGTTGATGGAGTAGAAGTGTAATTTGTATTCATTTGCTACATTCCAGGTTTAGACTCTGCCTACACAAATGACTCAAGCTTGGTACGTGTGAGATGCCCAGATCTCTCGCAGGAAGGCCAGTGGCATCATCTGGGTGTGGTGTTCAACAAGGCAGCCATGAAACATACCACACTGTCACTGTATGTGGATGGCACCAATGTACACTCGCAAAAGGTAAGGATAGAAAGGTTTCAAATGTGTGAAAAATCTGGGAAAACGAGTCGCATGATGCGTCTCCATGATGTGATGTGAATTGTAGAATGAGTGACATGATGGGTTCATACCATTTGATAGGTTTTCCCAGATCAAAACATCACTATAGGCAAAACAAAAATTTATTGGACAAAGTAAATGAAACCCAGTGTAGGAGTTGCATTAACAAGCAATGGGGCCCTGCGCTCTGGATTTCTGTTTAAACTGTCCAATAAATTATTGTTTAGCCTATATAATATGAAAACCCGTCACATGGTGAAACCCTATATCTTTGAGATATGCTCCCTGAAAATCGCATTTAGCTCTCTGAATATACAAACAATTGAGCTCCTATGTAGCCGGTGTGTTTGCGTAGTTCATAATTAAAATCGCATGTCAAGGCTTGCGCAACAATGCTTAGGCATGACGATTGTGATGACTGGTCAATTTTCCCCAGTGGCAAGTACTTGAATTGTCAATCGCTTGAACAATCAATTATATCCAACTGCGTAAAATGTGTGAGTAGTATTTAACAATACGTGTTAATGAGTAAAAAGCAAGCGAAGCTAGGAGCTTATATAGAAGATAGACTGAAGTTGGTATTGCAATATTAAAAATAATTGTTAAAAAGTAAATGAATCATTAGTGTGAAAAATCATAAATGCTGTATGCACTACTCAAAATAAGACCCGAAGATTCTATTTAACATGACATCTTAAGTGGTCTTTTTGTAAAAATGAGGTAAACAATATCATAAAGCTGACTGTGAACAACAGAATCATTATCTCATGAGCAATAAGTCATGAGTCACGTAATGTTTATCAGAATAAAAACCTATATCTGAAATAAATAAGTATTCGCTTATTGCACAGTTCGCCATTTGCAAGGAGAACCTCAATTTGACAGTCAATTACATTAGTATGTTACATAAATAACGATGAATTCACTTCATGCAAGTTCAGTGGTTTTTGAAAGAGGGAATCAAACTGTTAAATTGTAATATTCCCATTCATCTCGCAAGCTAGGTTAAGGTTCTCCCTAAAATGGTGAAATCGTGCAATAAGCTTATATGTGTCCGTCCAGCCCGTATGAGCAGTAAATGCCAGAAACTTCATTTTGCGCTACAGGTGAAAATACATGTCAAGGTCGTAATCTGCCGAAATTGATTTTTTGACAGATTCTCACAATCCTAGTGCTTACGACAAAATACCAGCAAAGTTTCATTTCAAGAAAATGATAGGAAATGTGAAATAAATTTGCATATTCTGAAGACGATCAACAGAAAATATAGTGCTTACTAATCTTTGAACGCGTTTATCTCAGTTATACGTTTTACTCCCTGACAACCTTTGACGGACCATAACTTGACTTCTGGAAATCGTGTGAAGTTCATTAAGGTGTCATTTTAATCCTTAGAGCATGATCTTTTTCCAAATAATTCAAAAAGTGAAAATGACAAGAGCTGGCATTTACTGCTGTTTTGGGGTGGACGGTCACATATGTTCTACAGATACTACAACAATATAAAAGCTCAGGTGGGCTCTTATTGTTTCAGGTGGTTACTTCATATTGTATATTGAACTAAAATAGCGTGTAGTTTGAACATCTTGCAGTTGATTGCACGGCATGTTCTTTACTTTTGTATGATATATACATAGGCAGCCATATACATATACAAGGGATAATAACATACAAAGACTAGGCCTTGTAGTTAATATGCAAGTTAAAATAACGCTCCATGCAAATATCAAAAGTTACACTGATTTTCCAAAATTCTTTGTATTGAAATACAAGGTATAATCTGACCTAAGGTATACTTATATTGGTTAAGGTATGTAATTGATAACACACTTAGAATTTGAAGAAAAAAAACATGTAGTTTGATTTTTTTTGGTACAACACCATATTTTTTCTTAAAAGACAATTACACATGAAATAAATGTATAAAACAGTTATATTAAATAGCAACTCAAATCTGATTTTTTAAAACTTATCAATTGATAGTAATCTTTAGATAATTTTATATGTTAATTGATAAGTTCGTGTAAATGATTATGACATTACTATGAAAGAAGTTGGTTCTCGTTTTTGGATCAGGTGAAGTCTTTGGAGCACATTAGCCCTCTTTATAGAAACCTGATTATACTATATAGGCATTAGGAGAGTTGGATCTGCCAAGAGGCATATGTAGTAGGCCTAATATGTAGTGCCCTTTAAGCAACCATGTACTCTCATATACCCCTTTGAAAGCTTCTGACACTAAATCATAAGGCATTTAAAGAGTCAGATCTGCCCAGAGCATATATAGGTAAAGCATTTACTACCATATACCCCTCTTGACCCATGTTCCGAGCATTCGTCAATGCTGGAATGATAACAGACTCGCTGTGAAGGGTGTGTGTTTAATGTGACAATGATTGAGTCTTGCCTAATCTTACTAAAAAAATAGATAGGAGTATTATTATAGCTTCTCTGTGTCTCAACTTCCTTCAATCTATTTCTTAAGCTATCTTTTTAGAAACTAAGTCTTATGTTCTAAAATGGTGACCAAGTCATTAAGCACCAACCAAATTTTATTGCGACCAAGGTATTATGCACCAACCAAATTTTATTATGACCGAGGTATTATGCACCAACCAAATTTTATTGTGACCAAGGCATTAAGCACCAACCAAATTTTATTGTGACCAAGGCATTAAGCACCAACCAAATTTTAATGTGACCAAGGCATTAAGCACCAACCAATGTTTATGTTCATCATCAGAGCAAAAAGAATTTACGCTACGTGCTTTGTTTTTTAGCACCCCATAATATATATAATAACAACGCATATATAGTCCCAATTGCAATCCTAGCATCTAATACATAAGTTTTCATATTCATAAAAGTTAAAATCAACCTAAGTCTTGGGAATTACTCATTTAAACTCTGGATAGAGTTTTAAATTTTGATTGTATCTTAATGTTACTGTTATCTTTTACTTTATAAAGTAATTTGAAATAAAAACTTTTTACTGATTTTTTTCATATAAAAAAGATAGGATGAATCCTAAATTTAAGATTTAGGTTGATTTTAAATTTTATGAAATAGGGCCCTATTATTGTTTTTTACATTTAATGCATCATTTGATTTTAGCACAAAACACATATCTATTATATTAATAAAAGATATTCAATATGAATTATAGATTTATAATTTCGAATTACTTGACGAGAGAGAAATTGTACAAAGATAATGCACCGTGTGCTGAAGTTAGAGTTGTCCACTCTTGGAGGCGAATTCATACATGAAAATGATTAGAATATAATTGTACACACGATTTGCAGATGGAACTAGATGATATTAACTCTTTTCACTCCGGCAAGCCGCTCACAGCGGCTCGCAAAAGCGTGCACGATTTATATTACCGGAATTTCTACTTTGACACAATTTTTTCAAATAGCTTTAAAACAAAAACTGCAAGCCGTAATTGGTCGAAATTTCGCCAGCAAGCAGTTGAAAAAAGAGCTATCGAGGAGCATCATTTTTATTAGCAAAGAGAACAACCCTGGTGCACTACAATTATCGTATGCTATCATAAAGATAGGTCTCTGTGTGCAGTTCAGAGCGGCTTTCCAGCAAAATAGGACAAATGGTGAAAATTTTATTACGGAGTGAAAGAGTTAATGAATGCGCGAAAGTTACCAACTGTCCAATTATATTGACGATTTAAACACATACTTAACGCAGAGTGTATGAATCTCTTTTATCACATGCCTATGAATGTCTCTTATCTTAAGCAATGTGGGGTTTTGAAATAAAATTGACAAACTCATATACAAATTTTGAAGTTACCAAGATTACTGCAATGGTAAATTTCAGTATAGCCCATATTTGCATTTTACCCCAAATGTTGCACATATGTTAAATGCCCGGAGTATCTTTTACTTCTTAACTTAGTTTACTTCTTACACAACCAGTAGAGAATGATTGTGAAGGTTGATATTATTGCCATCATGCAATAAAACGACATCATTTTTTCAAACACCTTGAAAATCAACTTGTAGCCTTGAATCTCAAGATAGATAACCAATACTATGGCAGGAATAAAAAACAGAGCCGCCCAAATTTTTCTTCTTGCTCTCTGGAATAAGAATGAAAACAGATAGTAACAGCAAAGTGACCAAGGTGTGTGAGATGGATTGCATGTTTGGCTCTGTCACACATCAGCATATAGAGCAAAACATATGCATTACTTACACAGTTTTGTTTGATGTTCGTTATTTGGTCGTTTCAAGTATGTTCAAATTGTTACACGGCGGTGCTCATTAGGCAAACAATCAATTCTAATCCATACGTTCGTGTCTGTTAGGCATAGGCTCAGTATGTAAAAACCTTGTGTCTGGCTCATGTTGACCCTAATACGTTGATGTATGACCTGAGTCTTACAGATGTACTTGATCACTTGTGAGAAATGCCCTCATTTATTTACCGTGTGGCATCTAATACAGGTACTCCATCTTGTACAATTCAGAAGAGACCCATCATGGGTTGCTCCCTACATGTTACTTATTTTTCTATGTCTCCACAATGTTATGTGACCTAGTGGAGATCTGTGAAATAGGTAACATGTAGCATTTCATTTCACAATGTGACTGATTTTTCCTGTAGTAATATGATCTCTGGAGATATAACACATGGGGATCCCCACAAATTGGGTATTTTAAATTTAGATGATTATCTGCCATTGTCCAGATATCCATTGGTTAGAGGGCTAATTATGACTGAGTACTAAAGAGGGCTTTAAAAACCTCTAGAACTTTGCTCGGACTCAAGTAGCAACATGTTGTAAATTCCAAACAACTAACCACCAGGTCAAAGTATTATATTGGCCAAACACTGATCAATAAGGCATAAGAGTTAATATATACTTTTAAGTATTTTTCATCAATTCGCATTCATTGTAGTTTAATCCACAATTTACATGTTTGAAAGATTACTTACTTTAACTCTGCCATCAGCTCTGTTTTCTGCTTCAATCTGAATGATGGCACTCTCTGCTGCTCCATTGACTGAAATACAGAAATTACACATTATTTAGTTAAAGAAATGTATGCAAAAATTGTGTTTTCGAATTTTATTGGTCATTATTTTGACACAATTTTGCAGACATGACCAACAATTTTGCAAGTGGTTGCTTTTTGCAAATTTACCTTCATACCAATGTTGAATTTTTCATGTTCCTATTTAAATATCCATTTGCAAGATGTACAAAAATAAAATTCATGTGAAAATAATATGTGTGTTGATCAAGATTTTTGTAAGACTTTTACCAACAGTTTCAAAGCATTGCTGACTTTTATTAAGCTGCCAGCAAGTACCGCTGCAATCATGTCGCTTCAACTAGACAAGCACATGACCCATTAGTTATTAATTTGTTACATTTGCAATAGCTGTAGGTCAGTGAAAACTCACATAATAGTGATTTTGAGTCTTGCACCGTTACACTGGACAACTATGTAAATTTTGTATACCAATTTCTCTTTCAATTATAATTTAAAAATTGGACACAGCACCTGAAAATATGAAAATAAAAATGCTTTAATTAAATTCAATTCAACATGTTCTGCAAATTTAAATTACCTGTGTTTTCATTAAAATCACTAGAGTACCATGGTAGGCCATCAGAGATGTCATCATTTGTGTTTCTGTGGGAAAACAAATTTTGACAAGTAATTAGCTACACTAATTATACAAGGTAACGAGTAATTTAATTACGCTTCATAAGTCACATACTTTACCCTTGTGTGTTATTTTTGTTAAACTACTGATATAGTTACTTAATTTTGCTTTCAGTCATAGATGTCCAAACATTTATATTTGGACATGAAATACATCTATTTTTAAATTTGTTGAACACAGAGTTATGTGGTAGAAAATTTTCACCTTGTTAAAATTTTCACTGCCATAAGAAAAGCTGTTCACTCTAGCATATGATTAATTTGTATTTTTAGTGTTACGCAAGCAAACATGGTGTGTTAATATTTAGTATGGTGTGTTCTATGAAAAAGTCACTGTATACTTTGTTTTATCGTGCATTTGAACCAAATCACTTGGTAGTTCTGGAAATGTAAATTGCATTAATGAACAGTGACAGAATTTCCTAAGGAATATGGATCAGATCTATCTAAATTGTTTTTATATCTCATTTTAAAAATCTGAATTGTGCTTGACTAAGAAAACAAAATGATGATAGGTAATGTATATTTGGCCTTTTAATTAATTAATTAATTTTATATATCTATTTATTTTTTATTTATTTTATTTATTTATTTTGTTATTTATTTTTGTTATTTTTTTAAAGTTTAGTTTAGTTTGTTTTATTAGATACAATACTTATCAAATTGGTAATTTTAAAAGTACAAAGACAAAAATGGTATTTTACACCAACTACAAAAACAAAAACGTTACTGCACCAGTGAGGAGGGGTTTAAAACTGTAATTCTTTATAATCTGTATATAAATACAAATTATAATTGGATTAAAATTTATGGAAGAACAAACTGACACTGACAAAAGTTACATTTCTGGACAAGACACAAAACTGGGCGATTAAGTGATTGATTGAGGATCATTATTATTTGGTAACCAAAAAATGATTTTTAGTTGCAAATGATCATATGTGCTTATTTGATAGTGTCATTGCTTTAAGTATTATACTGTATCTACTTGTCAAATTCAGCTATTTGCTATCCGACAAGCCCTCACATCCAACAATTTGATAAATCATCATACCCTTTGTCCGAATACATATTTTAACCATTTAGCATGAAATAAATTGATTTTTCAATAAATCTATGGGCAAATTTAAATCACAAAATGTACATGAGACAAACTTCTAAAAAGCACACACCCTATTGTTTTGATCGTGTCTAATTTAGACAATCCTGGTCATAAGTTTGAAAAATCACTGCACTTTATGACTGTAACAAAACTATTTTAACAATTTTTGGCACACTAGTATGAAATAACTTAACATTGGCACACTAGTATGAAATTACTCAACATCAAGTTGATGTACGGTACATTTTAGAAGATCAGTAGATGAATTTGACGAATGGATTCACCCTGGCCTGGTCTGTGAAATACTGGTCAAAAACATTGATTTTAAAGCCTCATGTTTTTGATTTTAAAGCCTCATTTCACAAGAAAAAGAAAATTTATGTTGGTACTTGCAGTTTTATTGAACTAATTAGTAGTATCATTCTATAATATTCAATGTTCATCAATTAGAACTATAAATTTTATATATACCAGGGATGCAGGAAATTTCCTGAATTCAGGCAATTTTACTTTACATTTTGTTTTTGCATGAAAGAATAGGAAAAGTGTTCTTTCAAGGAAATTTTTAGACATTTCAGGAAATTTTGACTTGCATCCCTGATATACACAATTTCTATTTCAGAGTTTAAAATTAAACCTTGGTCTATATTTTCTTTACTAAGTAGTAGTGTCACCATCAAACACATGAGCTGTAAACAAGAACAGTCATATGGTTCTCAAATAAAATCAACCCAACACCAAACTTTTGAGAGCAATAAAGCCTAAGTGCCACCACCAAATGTGCATGAGGCTTTCTTATAATAAATAATATTTTCCTTGTTTTGTAACTTTTGATCTGCCAGTTCAGAATTATTAATATAAGATCTTATCAATAAAGTGACTTTATCACATGCAATATATTTTAAGACAAATCCAAGTTCACACATTCCAATATACCAATGACAATGTCCTGTGCCTCAATGTCTGCCATTAGTGGGGATTTTAACATGCTGTAATCTAAATTAAAGCATCATCAGTACACATTTCAAATTCTGTCATATGCATTAGCATTGTCTCATGGTTTGAAAATTAAATTTTATTTGACAATTACATTAATTATTATGTTCCAATTTTGGTCCCTTTGTGTGGATGACTCCCTGTAAGGCTATAATTAAACAAAATGATTAGATTCCAGTCACCCGCCCTCATATCAGTTTCCTTGCCGGTTAAAAAATAATAATTTTAACAATATGTCATTATTTGCATTTTTGCATTAGAACTTCAACAACTTTATCCAATTTACTGAAAAATGCTTGGACTAAAAAGTGGAAAAAAGGCCTATATGGCATCATTACGGGAAAACTACGATATTTTGAGACCCATACAACCTAGTCAAAGATTTTATTGACCACTTTGGCAGCTATGTAAAACATTTTAATATTTTAAATTGTTAAAACAATTTTTCAGAAACTTTTGAGTTTATCATTAGGTTTATTTATTTATTTGTCAAGCATGTATGCTGTACAGCTCTGTATATATGTATAGAGGCAATAATACCAAAAATGATAACAAATAATGTAAGTTTTGACAAAAATGAAATGTTCAAAAAATAATGAATAATGAAATCATGACCCCATATCTTACTGAAAAAATTGTGACAGGAAACTAATCATTTAATTTCATTAGCCTAATGGCAGACATAGATTGTGGAGTTTGCCTTGGACACCTCCAACTGTGGACAAATGCAGTCCTCGGTTTGTTGATACATGTAGGTGCAAGATGATGGAAATTAGGTAAAAACACTATTAAGAGAACGTACCCTTTTGGGATTTATATGATATGCGCTATATTTTGTTGTACTATGTCCCCAGTTTAGAGATCAACTGATGAAACATCCCCTTTGGGATTGTTAAAGTGTGTTAGGTTTGGATGTTTTCATTTGGTATTGCTTACAGGTAGGGGTGTGTAGGAATGTTTGAAATTGGATTTGTCTATATGTTGCGATTACATTGGTCATGGTTCACCTTTTAAAAGCATGAATCATTTGCATATAAAATAAACAATGGTGGTCTCAGCTTTCCCCAGTGCAGGATTTTGCATGAGCAAGGAGGGAGGGCAAAGGTGCTTTATTGGGGGAGGACACCGAGAGAAAGCTCTCTCCAAAAATGCAATATAAATTTAGTGAGGAATGCTATGGTGATTAAGGGTATAAATAAAACTCTTTACAACGAAGCATGCAGGAAAATTCAGAAAAGTTATTGGTGCTTGTTAGTTACCTCTGATGTAGAATTACAGCTTGAATTCATAATTTCACTCTGTGTCCATCCATGCCAGGCCTTTATCAACATGCATAAACTTATTATTTCATTTATACTGTGTTAGTTTAAAATAGATCTGAGGATGCAATTTCAGCTTATGCGTGCAGGATGTGCATTGTATGCAATAGAAAAAATGCATCAAAGAAACCAATTATGATTTATCTTTAAAGCTATGGTCACAATATTTTTTACGACCGGCTACATAGAATGTAGATGACAACTCTGACAATTTTGTATGAACTTTTAATGGTGGCTGATTTGCAAAATGGTGTCACTTGATAGACTAATAGAAGTTCGTAAGAAATGCCAGTAAGCCAGTGGCAAATTCGTAGCTCTTACAAGGTCATCGTAGATGTTATTGTGACCATATCTTAAATTGAAATGAATAATAATGAGGAGCATATGTTGTCTATACTCGCTTTACAATTTTGTGCATCCAGAAATTGTCTATAGTTACACCTTAAAAAAATCGAAAACTTCAATTTTTCCATTTTCCAAACATCGGATGTTTTCACTTTCTTTAGAGATTATTGTATAGACAACATTTGGTATATAGTTATTTTGGTTTTATTATATATCAGCCCTTTTATAACATTGTGTTTGTAAGAACTGAATAACAAGCATGGATATCGGATATTGACTTAATACTACTTACCCTTGTGCCGACATATTGCCAACTTTTTTTCAATCCCTTTTTTTGGACAGAATCACACAATAAGAACACATTAAAATGATTAAAACCTGATACACTCTGACAACCCATCACCATACACACCTACTATAGACAACTCTAGATAAATTACAATATGAAAGTCAGTGTAATATAGAACTGATTGTAAGGATGGGGAGGAATTGCAAGGATGGAAACTGGTAAAGGCAAAAAAGTGCAGCCGTAATATACAAATACAACATGGTATTGAGGGAAGGTAAGCATTATATTGCAATGGCTAGAGGGAGGTCCCACTTCTTATCAAATGACGCTTATTTCTCAACTTAGAGTATTTAAGCGTCATTTTCCTGAGGTTTTAACTCTAAAATTGTGATTTTATATTTTTTAAAATTCCAAGAACATTTTAAACATTTTGAGAAAGAGCACCTTGCCGAGCTCGAACCCACGCCAGCGATGTATCAAGATTACAAGACCAGCGCCTTAACCACTCGACCACGGGGCCAGCTGCCAGGTTGGATGACATTTTCGTATTTAGGCAATCACCGGCAGGGACCCGACCCTAACTCAGTAACCGGGGACCCTACCCTAACTCACTAAACGGGGACCCGACCCTAACTCAGTAACTGGGGACCCGACCCTAACTCACTAATCATGATCCGACCCTAAACATGCCCTAACCCTACCCTAACCCTAACCCTAATAAAGCTTATGATTATATTTATACTCCCGATATATCAGTGACGTCATATGTTATTAATTTTCATGACCTCCTTCTAGCCATTGCATTTTAATGATTACCTTGAGGGAAGTTGTAAAAATTACTGCTCCCGAGGTGTTCGATGCGTTGGTCTGCTTCCCAAAACAAAGCAGAGGGAAGTAGTCACACGCATCCAACAATGAGGGATCAGAAATTTTCAATAATTCCAGAAATAAACCATGTTGTATTTGTTTTACTTTACCTCATAAATATTTCACTGAATGTGATGTAAACATAACCAAAATCACAAAAAAAAAACCTGATTTTGTAACGCCGCCACCTGTTGGTGAACATTAATGCCGCGATCGTCTTTAAAGTTTTTGCTATTAGTGAGTAGATCTCATAACCTGCCAAGCAGATATTTTTGAGAACTATATAATAACCCTTTCGATCCAATAAAACGCTGGAGCGTTTCCAAATGAGATTACGACAGAACCCTCAGGTGTTCCAATTCGTATTGAGTGTAAATTAATTCAGTATGGGCTATATACACCTATATTGCAATTCAGGATCAAAAGGGTTAGAAAGATGTGTAATGGCAACCACGAGCACCCGAAACACCTAAACTTTGACTGCTTATCTTACCCCTATCTTTAGGAGCACCCTGAATTTTTTTCTATGAACAACCCGTAATGGATGAATTTAAAATTACTTTTAAAGGCCCATTGTCATTTTTTTATGCAGCCAAAAAACAAAACAAAATCTGTAGGTACAGTGGTATTGGTAACTTAAATTAAATAAATTCAATGTTCAAACACATGTGCTTAGACAAAAATGCTATGTTTACTTTCAGAGAAGTTAATTTTTTAATGCAACATGGTATTGGCGTAAAATAGAATTCCTTTACAAAATACATTAAAACTGCTCAAAAGTTGAATATTTAAACATTATTATCTAAATTTATTCACATCATTGTGAAAAAAATTGAAAAGTCAACTACATGTGGCTACAAAGAATTTTGATACACCCAGTAGTAGCTGGCTGTTTACGTATATGCTATATATTCTCCTAATGTAGACCTATCAAAAAAATTTAAATTTCAATCAACAAAATAAAAATAATATCGAACTTTATTTCCATGAAAACATTATCAAAAATGGCAAACATTTAAAAATCTTTTGGAAGAGAGGCTGGAAGGCCAATGAGGCCTGTTAACCCTGTATAACACTACATAACTCAGACAGCAGTAACAAAAATAAAAATACCAAAAGACACACAATGATGAGCTCAAATGATGTAGGATGCATGTTACTCAGAGTCATAGGCTTGCAATAGGTGATGTTTGAATAAAATTCAGGTGAGGACATGCTGACTAACATTTCTCACCTATATTCACCTAATTTCTATGCTTGTGCAGTTTGGCATCCGACAATAACTATAAGGAGCAAAGTAACAAAACTGCCACATGTTCAATAGCCATATTGCCAAGATTTTTGCGACATGTAATTGGCCAGACTACCGGCTATAATCGAGCCTTTTTAACCGTAAATATTGTTAAAGATAAATTAGTTAAAACATGTTTCTTTCCTGTGGTTCCCATGGGCTAATATTATGTAAACATAGCAAATTATGTATTGTCTGACTGTGTGTGAAGCGGAATTTTCACAGAGTAAATTCTTACCCGATGTTCACTGGTTAAAATCCGGAAGACGAAAGACCGCATTTACATGGGCGTTGTTCTATATAGTCAACATGATGCAACGTCGGCTATTTTAACGTCAGTTCACGCGTAATCATAAAATGCATATAGGCTGACGTCACTGGTTCTGGTGTACTTAAGTATTTGCAGCCTATGATGTATTTAACGAAGAATGTTATCGACAACAAGTAAACTTACTATGGAAAGTCTTGATTATATTTGATATTGATAAATAAGTTTGTTATTATCCAGATTCTTTTGGTGAAGTGTGCGATGTTTTAGAATTGCTTAACTTACATAAACAAGATGACACTTTTTTGTTTTGTTTTGACAGTTAATGATCAAGTGTATAGTTGGATGGCATTTCTTTGTTATTCTTTTAGTTTGCCTGAGTGCATCTCAGAGATAACCATGTGCATTTAGGAATAACAAATTATGTCCACTTTTTTGTTAATTAGTCATATTCAGATGTATACACTCTTTTTGAAAAACCCATGTGTCTATTTATTGTTAGAAGCATTGTGCTGTAGCAGAATTGTGCATCCATATCATAATTAGCCAAAGAGTTAATGCCCTTACATTTATCACAATTTCTGGACCTAAGCACTATACAGGCAAGGTAGCTAAAATGAATATGAGTCCATTAAGATCGGCTTAATGATGTGAGTATATATTGTAAGGCAAGTAGGATTAAAATATAAAGTTGCACTGAAAAGGTGCGACATAAGAAGTTCAATTTCAACATCACATCTAATTGTATTCCCTGTATTTAATTACTTTTTTCAGATGCCTTTTATCGTCCAGAACCCTGGTGGGGGTGCTGCATCTCCGTCAAACATAACCTCCGTGTATGCTTACATCGGGACACCACCAGTGCAGCACTTTCCCAGTAGACTTCTGTGGAGACTAGGTCCGGCTCACTTGTTTGAAGATGTGCTGTCCAACGCTGCTGTGTTTGTTATGTACCATCTGGGTCCAACCTATGTCGGAAGCTTCCAGGCTCCAAAACAAGATGGTAGGTGAAGGGATAAGGGTTTTAGGCTCATAATATTCTTGAGGGTAAAGAGAGGGTAGTGGGTTTTATGTAGAATGATAACAGGTCTGCAAAAATTACAATGGCAAAATTGACTAGCATTGAAAACAGAGAGACATAGTTGCTCACTGATAAACTTTTATCTTGAGTTATGGTGATACAGAGCAACATGCGTAGTGTGGGAAGATGGTCGAATGCATCCTTTAAAATATTTTGTTTCTGGATTTGAATATTCTACTTTGAGGGAGAAAAATTTGAGATGAAGAAATTACATAAAGCACTTGACAGTATTGTGTATATTACAAGTTCAAACTGTGACTGGCTAAATGCCTGACAGAGCTTCAATATTGCATCTTATAAAATGTTATGTGTGTATTCCAAGTTCAAATTATACTGACTAACTAAATGTCAAATGTTACAGTAAAGATTAAACGTTGCCTCTTGTTAAATGAAAATTCATCATAACAAAACCAAAATTAGTTGGAAACTTACATTGATGGTTTTGAGTGTCTTGGGCGACTCTCATCTTCAGAATGATTGTTTATCCTTCTAACCGGTTGGATGATGACCACTAACAGAGGGCTTACTCCTACCCAGAAGAAAACATGACTGATAAAGTGGCCCCCCTCGTCTCTGCTTGTAGATATTTACTGTGTAGCCCACTTTTTAGTTCAGAGTTGATTGATTATAGTAGTTGTTTATTGGAGGCTTTTGTTCTATCCTACAATGGAGAAGAAGAATTATAGGTTAATAAATGTGCATTTCATGTCACAAGGGAAATGGAACAAAACCAATGCATGCGCGGTCAATTTTGATACGTCCAACTGGGCCAAGTGAATTGTACAGCTATCAAAATTTACCCCAAGTATATTAATTTTGTAACATTTCCTGAGGAAAATGGAAAGCAAATTTATTAACCTAATTCATGCACAAAAGAAAAAAATATTTCATATTTTGTGGAAAAAGAAGTTCAGCATTTACATGGCCATTTAAAAAAGTTAAACAGATCATCACACAACGAAAACAACCACATGAGCTAAATGCACTTTATGTAAACTGTAATCCAGCTCATTTACTTAAGGATGGTTGATAATATGTGTGTAAAATTGGTATATCACAAGTTTGCTTCAAACTTTCTAGGCTATGTTTTTTTTTTCAGAATGCAACCCAGTCCGTGTGGATCTCAATGGACTTCAGATCCCAGAGGAGCGCATCATATTTG
>JXSR01S043075.1:38766-48789 GCA_000969725.1 Ophiothrix spiculata | reverse complement strand
TGAGGGAAACAGATAAGTGAATGAAGCTTTGTGGGGCTTTGCCAAATTATTAATCTAAAACAGGCTGCTAATTGGTGTAGGCCAAGTACCCGAACAGTTGTAGTTGTGATTAGCCACAACTATGCAAAACAAACAATAGGCACAAAAAACAATTTAGCAAATCCGCAATAAACACCAGGACATGGGGCTCCCCTCTGCACCGGCAAATCCATTTATTCCATATTTATTTCATAAATGTTATTCTAAAAACAATTTATCTTAGTAATTGAGATTAGTAATATCTAGACAGCCCTAGTATTAATAAATGACAGCATGACATAAGTTTTGGATCACAAACTTGGCAGTGTGCCAGTGTGATATTGATTCCCCTTTTTCAAATATAAGGGAGGAATACTGTGATGGACACATAGACCTGAGAATCCCCATAGATTTAGAGGGGAGCTGGATACAAGACTCTGCACCATTTTTATTCTGGCATGGGATCAATTGGGGTATTCAGGTTTTTGTCGATGATGCATCGCATCTTGTCATCATGCCCATATATTGAAAACCTGCACACACACTTTGCGTACAGTGTATCAGTTAAATAAAGGGTAATTTGCATGGTTTGTCTGTACGCACAACTGAATCTTCCTCCTTCCACCATTTTTGTTGCCGTCCCCTTGAGCATCAGTGAGCTTCAGCTTACTTTATAACACCCCATCATCGTGTCTATAGCCATTTCAGCCGAGGATATTGACACGATCATTGTGTCAATATCCTCGGCCATTACTAAACATTGCGGTTTGAGTTAATACTTACGTGCATAGTTTGTCATACAGGTCATCCACACCACAAATACCAGAATTGAAGCAATAATTGGGTGGGCATTCATCACTCAAAGCTGAGGAGAGAGAAAAGGGATGGAAATATAATATAAATATGACAACAAAAATAAAACCCGATATGGTATATGAAATTAGGTTTATCATTATATACTGCAGTTTAAAGGTATATCTGGTGACAAATTTAACATATTTGAATGAAGGGTCATCACCTATATATTAAGTTTCATTTGTATACCTAATTGAGCCAAATTAATGCTACAGGCAAAAATGTATCTCAATAGTGACCCATAGAAACCAAGAGGACATTTATTTTTGTTAACTAAATATTCCAGTAAGTCAGCTCTTTTTTGGCCATATCTCTTCAATGAAACAATATGGGCATGGACATTTATAGGGGTTATGAGAAAAAGATGTGCTTTTATTTATAGGTTAATAAATGTGCATTTCATACGCGAGTCAAATGAGACAAAATCAATGCACGCGCGGTCAATTTTGATGCAGCCAATTCACGAGGCCCGTAGGGGCCGAGTGCATTGGACAGCAATCAAAATTTACCGCAAGTGCATTGATTTTGTTTCATTTTACGAGCATTATGGAATGCAAATTTATTAATCTAATACATACACGACAGAAAAATAATATTGTATCTTTTGTGTAAAGAAATAAGGCCTTCAATATGGCTATCAAAATCCAAAACTGCTCTAAACTAAATAAATAATCACCCGACAAGAACAATGAAACATTCATACGCACTAAACGCCCGCCACGCAAACCGGAACGCAACAAGCGCAGTGCATTGTGAAAATCCACTGCACTCCGCGTACTTAATATTCTTACGTCCTGATTGGCTAGGTGACATGCGCAGCACACGCGGAGTGTATGAATTGGTATCAATCTCTAATTTTGATTTTGTGAGTGAAATTGATCGGAATACACACCTTTAACATCTGGACTCCTATCTATCTAACATCTATCATTAGGAACGTTTTCTATTTCTATAAGATCTACATAACCAATCATTTACTTCATCACTGCTAAACCATATCCAATCCTCCAATTTTCTGAGTGTACACATCCTGAATTTTTTTCCTGTTATTTCGTACCAACAGTCCAGCATGCCAAAAAATGATAACAAACCTTTGAGAATGTTTTGTGATAGGGTGTGATGATTTGCCAAATATTTCAAAATGAGGATATTTGTCAATTTGAGGGATTGCAAATAGTTGAATTAGATGAGTGGTATTAATGTTTTGATCTACAAGGAGTAGAATATCACATTCATATATCTTATAACATGTTAGCATCAATATTTAGATATTTTTGTGCCACTAAACTATGTATTATAAATTTGACATGCACTTGAAAAATCCCTCTGTTATTATTAGGTTTTTGTATAATCAGATAGTGTTAAATCATGTTTCAGAATATCTCTAGAAACAAACAACATCAAGAAACTTACTCTCAATAATGACAGAGTCTGGATCAATTCCATTTGCCTCAGCCTCTCCTGCAATAGCATAAGCCAGCTCTGATTCTATTAGGGTAGAGTTCTCTCCATAGTTGACTACATAAGTAGCTACCAAAGATCCGCTCTGAAAACCAAGCACTTCTACCGAAAAGAGATCTTCTGCTGTCTGTGCATTTGCCATCAGTATGTTGGTTAACTGCGAGGTAAGAATATGAAGGATGGGTGATACATTATTATAACCACCAGAAATTTATTAAAAATACTCTAAAATGATACAGCACACAGTTGTTCCTTTTATCTAAGCAGGTTCGATAATTCAATATATATTGATATTTTTAAAATACTGAACTCGCCAATGTTTTGAAAGTAATATCAATATATTGGGTGTACATAAAAATGTTACATTTTCAAAGCAAAATGTTCGGCAACAGTGCTCAATAAGAACATTGATGCTGGCGTCACTTGTTTTTGGCATTGTCATATCTTTGTTATCTGGGTCAAGAAACAATTTTTCTTCTTTACCAACCGAACAAAGATATTATGATACCAAAGCAAGTGGCACCAACATCGATAATTAGTGGCTGATATATTGATATTGAAAATTTCTCAATATCGAACATACTTATTATGCATCATCATCTTTTCTTTGGTTGAGATGTTGTGACAGATTATTACTGCATATGACTTAAGAAAAAAGGAACACACAGATGTTATTATCAAACCCGCGGAAAGGAGGGGGTACTTAGTGGAAAGGTTGGTATTCGGACACATGACCAATTGAAAAATGGTTTACATAACGGTTTAATATTTAAAAAATGACCATGTTTTGACCAATTTTTCCTTTGGTTTACCTATTGATTATCAAAATTGCTTTTAGAATGCATTTTACATTGTAAAAATATATTAAACTGTGTAGATAACAGTTGATTAAGTAAACGTGGTTTATAAATGAGTAGCATTTTTTTACTTCCTCGGATTTATAAAACGGGTGGTAGTCAAACAGTGCGTACCCGTACCTAACCAAAAATTCCTATTCCACGCTTTTAGTCCATGTCAGTAAATCCTTACCAAAGTAATCACGTAGGTCTCATACTGCTTGTACTGTGTCGTAGTCTTGTTTGCCAAGTCTTCTGTATATTCTGCTAAAGCTTCTGTACCGTTGATTCGGAAGAATATTATCTTGCCACGGAAACGCTTGAAGGCTGCAAAAGAAATTATCACGATATTGTTAGAATCTATTTTGGGTTTGCTTGCAGCAGGAACTTCAGTACATTTGCACTGCTTATGATATAGTATGCACATATATGCCAGACTAAAACTGGGTCAACACAGAAAACTGTACACAAATTCACACTGAAAAACACATTTCTGGTAATCTTTTAATCAAACTTCAACATATATTTTTCATCCGCAACCATGCCATTTCTTACTTTTAAGTTACTTTTAATATACCTTGCAAGAAAATCTATTTTTTACACAAACATAGTTGCAAATTATGTGAAAATCTAGATGATGAAGTTGGACTTGGTCATTTTCATTTTTTCTTGGGGATATTGAAGGATTCAGGGGTATCAAAATTAATTGATTAAGGTACTGTTGGTATGATGCCTTTAAGGCTGCGATCACATAGAAGTATCGGTATACGATATTCACAATATGCTCCCAGGGCAGGTACTCATATTTAAAATTGACAGGTAATTATCCTCGTCACTAAGAATATGAGTGCCTCCCCTACTGACATAGAGCGAAAATTGTATACTTCTATGTGATAGCAGTCTAATAGTACGTGCCTTGACACACATTGTTGACAGGTAGATGCTTGATATCACATGTGTAGTAATAGCCACCAACGGTATATATAAATAAATAAATAATAAATGTCGCTGTTTATATAGCGCTTTTCCAGAATTGATCAAAGCGCTTAACATTTATTATGTTACCACTAGAATACAGCCAGCTGCCAATTCAAGCGCTCAATGTCAGTATTCCTAGTAACTCCCCATATAACGCTTGGGTCGACGAGGCAAGTGTGATAAAGTGATTTGCCCAGGTTCACAACACATTGGCGCTAACGGGGCTTGAACTCACAACCTCACGTTTATGAGTCCGCTAGACCACACATGCCCATTGACGCAACCTTCTTCTCCTACACCGGTGGGGAGGGGTGGGGTCCTATTAGCTATTGGTACATACCTTGACACACATTGTCGACAGGTAGATATCTGATACTGCATGTGCAGTAATAGTTACCAACGGTATTGACGCAGCCTTCTTCTCCTACACCTGTGCAGGGGGTTCCTAAACATTCATCAATGTCTGCAAAAAGAGGGTAGAAAATGGTCAAAATTACCACATGCTTTCAACAAGCACCGAGGAATCCTGTATTAACAGATTGGAGATTGTACCCAAATTGCTGAGTGGATAGTGCAGAAGGTCTGGAGTGCAAGTCCTTATGACGCCAAAGATTTGTGTGCGTGAAAATCACATCTCTATAAATCTTGAAGTATGCAACAAGCAGCTGATTAACGCACATAATCCAATATGACCAAACGGAGCAGTAAATTAGTGCATATTTCTCGAATCATAACAACATACCAAATCTTGTTGATTATTGAAATGAACTTATGTTCGATGTCTGTCCATGTGATAGCAACAAAATTATCCCAAAATCATGAACAATTTAACACGCTGTGATTTGGTCTTAATCAATCCTAATCAATCATTACTGGTTTCTTACACAATACAAAACCACCAGTTCACAATGTTGTAGAATACAAGGGATATGCTATGGATCTTGTAACAGAGTCTGACTGCTTATTGCATACTTTAAGGTTTATAGAGTATATGACAAATGGCTAATTAGTGTAGAAAACTTGGGGTATTTATATTGGCTGTGGATTGATTAGCCTGATCAAAGATCTGCAACACTTCAGGTTGCTGCAGAAAATGAAAGGATATGAACATTGGAATAAAATGACATCTGTAGTACATGGAATAATAGTCATTGCACTTTAAAATCACTGCATTTGTTTCATTCTTATTCAATTGCCACTTACTACTGCAAATAGCATTCTTAAGTTTGCAGACATTTCATATTATTACAGAAAATGATGGGTTTTGCTTTTTCTCGTTTAAACTTTAAATTATAAACAACATTTAGTTAGAACATTGGTTCCATAATGTAAAACATTATCAAAATTGATGTAAATATAAAACCATATTATGTCATTTATACTGAACCAATATGACAAAGTGATAAATACAAGACACACTCACCCACACATTGCTGGTCTTGCTGCTGATATCCATCCGTACAGTCGGCACACGTGAACGAGTTATTAACTCCGCTGAACACGCATCGAGTGAAATCTCGATCAAAGCAGTCATGGGTGCCTTCTGCACACGGGTTGATGGCTAAGAGAAAAACAAAACATTCATCAGTATTTGTCATTTTTGTTAATCTATTTGTCGGTTTTCGTAAACTTATTAGTCATTTTTGTTAATTTATTTAACTTGTGTCTACCCAGTCTATTTTTTGTAACATGTCTACCCAAGAAAGAGTTGCTGCAAATCAAAAATTTTGCTATTAAAGTTTTAAATATCAGTTTCATCAGATTTTTTGCTACTAAAGAAAGGGAATGGTAATTCTTACATCCCATGTAAACTGGAGCCTCATAGTATGCATATATTTTCAAAATAAGGTGGTACCCCTCAATTTTCTTTTCATAAAAATGACTTCAAAGGATGCAAAGAGATTACCTAAATACCTAAAGTCAGTTGCTTTTGTGTGTTTATGCAATGGGGGGGGGGGATCTTAGGGGGGTTGGAACAATTGCCCCAAGCAGACGATGGTAAAAATTAATTCAATAATGTTCTCTGTTGGAAGCATAACACAGTGCTAAATTCCAATGCTTAAATTTGAATCTACAGTTAGTATTGTTATTATATCCCAAGTAATTTTTATAATAAAAATTGATTTTTGCTCAAATTCATTCAAATTATTGGCTAAGTACGTCCAAGGCAAAACGTTTTTGATCTCTCCTATAATTATACACATCCATGAAAAGTGTGCTCCTATCGCAATATAGGTAATAAAATATGACCTTCTGTTCAATTGATTTACATTTTTAAGCAGCAGGCAAAATTTGGATGAGTCTTTTATTGGGTAGCTAACATATCAGCAAACTGGATAATACAATTATACTCAGGATAGATTCAGACTATGTTATAATATTTCATTTGAGCCAGGTAAAACGCCAAGCAAAGCAAAAATTTATCGGACAGTGTAAACAAAAATCCATAGTGCAGGGCACCATTGTTTGTAAATGCAACCCATAACGGTTATTTCTGTTTATATAGTCCAATAAATGTGTACTCCGCCTATAGTATCAATGTTAAGCTTACTTGGTGGGGTCACATTGATCATCTCCTTCAGCACTCTGCTATCGGGATCTACAAAGTCGCTATCTCTCCCCGTCAGACCATTCATGAATGCATCCTGGATATTCTGTAATGTCACCTGGGTGCCATAGATGAGGTCCACTCGGAACTCCACCTGCACGCCCATGGTTCTATTGATGAGATTTTCGACAGACACACCAAGGTAGTCTGCAGATATGGCAGAGTTCTCAAAGATCACATCAACCTGTTGATAATACAAAACAGAAAATATTTGTTTTGGAAGTCTTGAAATTTTTACAAATATCTTCATTGTATTTTACTCATATGTCATAATAGGATGCATTCCTTTAATAAAAGTTGTAAGTTAATGTGACACCTATTATTACACTGCCATCAGGACCATCACAAAATTCGCCATCAGTTTAGAAAACCTCAATCTGCAGGAATACAAGGAGTCTTCACCAGGAATTCAAGTAACTGTGTGGGTCACAATCCTGTTTGACAACTAAAGATATTTTTAAACACTGGGTATTTACAATGCCCTATGCCTCCCAGATTAGTAATTCCATGTGGCCTCTGCACACTTTACAGGTGTTTACTGACCACTGTGGCCCAAGTATGCTACATTCCACACCAAGCATCATTTCAGGATCTGCGGCAACCTCTAGGGGTGCTGAACCTTGATCAGCCCGCATTCGCACCATCGCTGCTTGGATCAGCTCCCATAGTTTTGTATGGGTTTCCATGAGACAATCAGAATGTTGTTCCGCTTCGAACTCAGGACCTTCCGCACCGCAAGCAAGCGCCTTCCCGATTGAGCTACCATGACTGTATTTTATTTGAAATCCCAACACTTGAGCGAGCTTTCAAGAAGATTGCATTGAACCAAGTTTGAAATCTGGTGTCCTCTCAGTTCAGGCCACTTGAAACTTCAATAATATGTTGCAATTTCAATGTTGAAAAATTTTAATCAAGATAGAATCTACATTTATAAAATTGTACTGACATTGATTCTGGTGCTAGCTGCCTAATTAAATCATGACTGTGTATTACTCTAGTAACTGGAGTCTAAGACTGAGGTAAATATGTAAAATTATTTCAAATCAAAGAATGTCGAAGAATCTACTTAGGTGTTATATAAAACAAATAATGAACATTTTTTCTAATTTTGTACAATGCTGCATTTGACCTCATGCAAATATCCGTGTCATTGCACTTACAAACATTCATTATTTGTATACTGATTGGTATCAATAAACTAAGAAAACACCATGAGAATGACTTACATCATGAGCTAGTTGGCCAGTGATGGCATAAATCTCTTGTAGGTCATCAAATGTATCCACATTCCAGCCTTTGATATCGATGAATGTCACATACATGGCCTGGGAGCTTGAACCTGAGTTGACAAGAGAACATTTAACATTATAAAGTCATCTGAAAAAAAACCCTTTTCATTCTTGGGCGGGACCAAATCGCACCATGCGTGAACAACAAACCAATCAAATTGATCATCAAGTCACACAGCAACAGAACAGACAAATCATGCAAGCTCACGAGTATCACATGAGTTGAGTGTGAACTTTGACCTCGACGCACAAGACGCGTAAAAATAGAGGTTTACTTCATGCAACTCTAATATATCAAGAAGTTTTAACATGTTTGGTCTGCACAGATTATGTATTTGTGACCATTTATTATGAAACTCCAATAAAGTCTGCATTTTTCATTCTGAGCTTAAGGTACAAAATGCACGCATACGTTGTACTCTGACAATTTTTTTTAATATAGATTTGCAATGTTCATGCCTTTCTTTACTCCTAAATCAGCTTTCATATCAACTCCAAAATATCTTAAAACTAACATTTGTCAAAGAAGTCGCATTGGAAATGTGCATGATATGAAAACTTAGCATAAATTTTCTCGGTTTTAGATATTCTGAAGTGGCATGCTTTGACATATGAATAAACAGGTGTCATTTTAAGGCTGTAGATATGTTTGTTTTGAATCTGTAATAAAAAAAAGACTGAATCTATGTGTGGATGGTCACATCTAACAATGATTTAATCAATATACACCGCCATTCTTTCTGTTTAATGTATTTGTTTCTGAAATAATTTCTATTTGTTTTTCATATAAACATTCTCATAGCTGTCTGTTAAGTATTTTACAGGGTTCTTAGATTTTGTCAATTAAAGGCACTTTTGAAGCCCAAATCATCACTATTATTGGGCCATTTTCATGAGCACAGCATAATCAGGTCTAAGTAGTGTATGTTATACAAATATTGACTGCTTTGAGGGGCATGGTTTAAATTATTTCCCCAAGGTGATCTTAAAACCATGAATACGCCCGAAGCAAAGCTGAGGGCATATTCATGGTTTGAGATCACCGAGGGGAAATAATTTAAACCATGCCCCAAACTAAAAGCAGTCAATATTCATTTTATATAACGAATATATAGATTTTTTTCCAGTGGCTTAGTTAAAAGAACCATTTTAGCACTCAAAGCGCCCGATGATAATTTACGATATTTGTTTCTCCTTTCAGTGCTGACCGCGTAGTATTGTGCGCACAAGATAACTAATTTAGCTTACGCACTGCAGCGCGTGTTTGACCATGAATGCTTATAGTCGCGGGCGTGAAGCTCGAGTTACACGACGCAAAATGCATTAAGCAGGCCTAGTAAAAAATATGCCCTGGGCATTGTAAATTTATAGGGCCTAGTTAAATCCAGGCCCTCACTTTTAACCAATCAGAGGACAGGAATCTATATATGAGGTATATAAAGAAATGTATTTTATCTTTGGCATTTAAAAGTTTGCAGTATAACTTACGTGTACAGGTGCCACTGATGTTATAGTAGCCAGTCTGACAGACACATGTAAATGCTCCATACGTATTAGCACACTTCTCAAAGTCGTTTGAGGCACATGGCATTGGTATATTCAAACACTCATCAACATCTGCAACAAAGTCAAGAAACAAAAGTTTTCTTATTAGTTTCATTAACTCTTTCACTCTTGAACTATTCCTAGTAATCTGCCCAAATTATATGATCAGAAATCCTTTGACACATGTGCTATGTATTGCAGGACACTTTGGTACGCTGTTTTGCAAAAGGTATTTTAATTTAGCAAAAGTTACATTAATGCATATTACCAGTACTTAGTGTTGCTTACTCTAAATACTGTAAGATTTCTTACCTGTACATGCCTTGCCATCTCCGATAAAGCCATCTTTACATTGACACATGAAGGAGCCATTGGTGTTGATACAATTAGCTCTCTCATCAAGGTCACAGTCATTCCTTACCTGTACATGCCT
>JXSR01S043075.1:26118-38686 GCA_000969725.1 Ophiothrix spiculata | reverse complement strand
AGGTCACAGTCATTCCTTACCTGTACATGCCTTGCCATCTCCCATGAAGCCATCTTTACATTGACACATGAAGGAGCCATTGGTGTTGATACAATCAGCCCTCTCATCAAGGTCACAATTATCAGTCTCATACAAGCACTCGTTGATATCTGAGAAAAACAGAATTAAATTAATTTATGACGTTGGTGTAAATACTGGTTCACAGAACCACAAAATCCCTAGTTTCACTATTTTTTTTACGATTTGACTTCATAAAACCATGAACCTTTTTGGAACTCAACTTTTCAATTTGTCTTTTTCAGCCATTTAACTCAACCATTATGACCTTCAACGTTATTAAATGACCTTTGGTCTCATCAAAAAACAAGGGTTGCCATGTTGCACCTTAAACCCAAGTGTGCAGAAGTACCCGGTGAATGTTATCCCTTTTCATAAAACAACATGCAATGCAGGCAGAAGCAGTTATCCACTAACGGCTGCTTTGGCCATCCGCCTTCAAACTAGAGGAATAAAAAGCACCCTTATACGAACTATAATGCTAAAGCAGAAACACACCTAAGATTTCTGAAGCCATACACACTATTTATTTCCCACAATATGGTCCATAAACCTCATAGTCTATAGAAACTTCAGTTATTACATAAACAGTCTCATATCAGATCAAGCTTAATTTGTAGCAATTTGACCATGTACTCATGTTTGGCAGTAAGATGTGACACTTTGCAGCATTTACAAGCAAATGTTGCAAACCTTGTCTGTGTCTGTAGTTTGGTTCTGTAGAGATTTTACAGATAATTCATATTCTGGTCTTAAAGTTTTAAATGCAATGTTGCTTTCAAAAACTTGAAGGCAAACCAGTAACTACAACCAAAGTAATACCAGACCAAGCTAGTCTCTTACCCAGGCATGTGCCAGTCCTTGCTTTTCCTCCTTCAGAGCTGAAGTATCCATCATTACATGTGCATATGTAAGAGCCTATGGTGTCATTGCATGCTGCAATGATATCGCAATCATTGTCTCCTATCGTACATTCATTGATGTCTATAGGTGATCAAAAAAGACAAAAACACCACACATAAAATTCAATTTAGACTTTGGTTATAATTTGTATGAACTGAATTTTGTATTAACAGTAGAGCTTAAGCTACTTTATCACAGCACCAACACCAGTGCTTTTCAATTTGATGTTAGATTCCATTTTCAGATGTGTATTAATTATAGTTACGCACTTTGCATTTCTGTAATATTTTTGTTCTTTTAATGGTATATACATATTTGATCAAGTATGTGTCCAGATCAAGTCCAGCTGATCAAATCAAAACCGAGCTGATTTACAGGTCCTAAGTTGTTTGATCCAATGTTTGATCAAAAAAATAGGAGGGAGTTACAGTGGAACAAGCATTCTCAATAAGGGGGAAGTGGGCAATACAATCTTGTACTGTGTCAAAAAGTTGGAGCTATAGTTTGGCCAAACTTGCTCCATTTTGGCAAGAATTTTAAGAATATTTTGAATAATAAACCCATCTTAGTACCAAGTTTTGACATCTGCAACAACATTGTCCAATATGTAAAAGCTGTACTTCTTCTTTTTTCCCTTGGGGGAGGAGGGGAGAACTTTTTTCTTTTTTTCTGGGGGTCTCCTACCTCTATCCCCCATCACTGGTTATGCCACTATGAGGAGCTGAATGCTGCATGATTAATTGAAAATAACTATAGTGTCAAATTTTGCCAAGAAATGATTTCATCAGACACACAATTACCTTGGGTTCAATTAGCTACCTTGTTTACTCTCTCTATCTTCTATCTCACACAGTGTGTCTATGTTGAAATAGATACCCATAACATGGAAATTTGGATGCTAATGAAAGGATGAGCCCCCTCTCCCCAAGTAGCTAAATCTCTTCATTCTCGAGCTATACTTACTTTCACAAACTGTGCCATTGCCTGTATAGCCAATGTTACATTGACATAAATAGCTGCCCTCTGTGTCTGTACAAGTAGCATCAGGATCGCATATATCTGGGTTTTCCTGGCACTCGTTGATATTGGTGCAATTCTCCACGCCATCACCACGGAAACCAGGCAGACATTGGCACATATAGGAACCAATGGTGTTCATGCAGGTGGAGTTGTTTGTACAACTATCTGGTAGGTCACATTCATTGATATCTGCAAGGAAATGAGTTAAAATTATTAATTCTTATCCGATTAATACATGAAGAACCTTTATTCAAACAAAAATAATGGAAAAGGAGAGAGAAAAGAGTTCTTGTAGGTGTGTTCGCTTACCAGTGCAGTTGTTGTATCCATCTCCATTGAAACCAGGAGGGCAGGAACAGTTGTAGGATCCTTGTAGATTGAAACACACAGCGTCAGGGTCACAGTAACCCTCCAAACATTCATTAATATCTGCAGATAGAAGAGAAATAGTCTCAAACATAGATAAAGGGAGTACAGATAGATAACAGGGCTATTTGCACCCTATAAATACGGCTAAGTTAGAGAATTACGCCATGGGGGCGCTATGCCTGGACCGACGCTGAGCGAGTGCAAAGTGACAAGCTCGCTCACTACTATTACTTAACTATAGCGCAATATGCATGACACAGTTACGATATACCCCACACCTGCACCCACAGCCCCACTCTCCCCTACTTACCCACACACAGGATCCCGTTTCCAGCGTATCCGTCATTACAAACACACATGTATGACCCAGGTGTATTCGCACACTGGCCGTCTGCATGACATTGTACTGGCGATGTTGTACATGTACCATTACCATCACAGGATGTTATCCCAACTTCACACTCATTAATATCTGCAAAAAGACAAACATGTTAAACAGAAACTATTCATCATAACTAGTGTTTCTGTAATTTTCAACAGCATTAGGGACTGATGAAAACATCAGAAGATGAAAATCGGCTGAGTAAGTCACAACTTCTTTTGAGAATGATTATGAAATCTGATGTAAGAAAATGTCATTGCTGCTGTCTCTGGAAGGCATCAATGTCACTATAGTCAGATGCCAGTTTTTAATCGAGGTGAAGTTCTGAAGTTAACCACATCATCATGACAGCTGATGGGTGTCTACTCACTGAGGTTCATGTATACCTGGTGCATGTTTCTTTGTTAGAAATGATATCTGAAGAATCAATTGATGCCTGTAGAAAGGCTGGATGATACCATTTGACAGATGTATCTCCCCAACCGAGAGCAGAGTTTTCTAATCCTGAGGAGACACACAGCTTTAATCTGCAGTTAATAAAAGTGTCACATCGCATGCTTAGCCTTTAATTTAATCTATATTTTGTTTAATAAAATATACTTCAATCAATATATTCTTTCTACTTTCAATATACCAAACTATTCTTTCTCTCACCTGTACAGTGTGTGCCATTGCCAGTAAATCCAGTATTGCAGGCACAGGTAAATCCACCATTAGTATCGGTACAAGTTGCATCCATATCACAGTCATTGAGGGCGCTGTCTGCGCACTCATCAATATCTGAAGAAAGAAGAATGAAGTATTAATACAATAATTTATGTGTACTTAATAATTGTTGATATCAATTTTTTTGGGTCGATTTGAGTTCTGAAAGCAAAAATTGATAAAAATTTGCTTGAAAACAGATAAAGGCCTTGGTAACTAAATTTCAAGAAAAAGGGCTTACAATTTAAAAAAAAGCTTTTACAATAAGGCTTGTGAACGAAAAGTTGTGCTTGAGATGGGGGTGTAGGGAGCAGCAGACAAGTAAGGCTGAAAAGGGAGACTTGAAGACTGACCTTCCTGTTCCACATTTATAGGTCAGTGACCTCCCTGGGGTACTTACCACTACATGTCATTTGATATAATTTTTATATAATTTCTTGTAAATATTTGTAAATTATGTTTTATATGTATTACAACTAAAAAAAGGGCCTTCTAGAATAGCAGTGCTTAGCCACTGAAGAAGCTACCATGTATAATGAAAGCTTAAATAAATAAATAAATAAATAAATCTTGAAAATATCAATGGTAAGGCCATATTAAAAAAAACATTTGTCTCAAAGCTCTCCAACTCCCAAAAACCTAATGCGGAATGCGATTTTATTTCTTTTCTTTTTCTTTTTTTTAAAATTTTTTATTGATTCTAAAAGTCATATTGACGACTCCTTTATGGTAGAATCTGTCAAGATATTGAAACAAAACAAAGAAACAGAATTGTGACGATGTTAATTCAACAATAAATGTGATTGCACAATGTAGCCTACATTGAATTTAGAGACAAAAACAACTTCGAAACGAAACATTTTGCCTTGGATTGCGAGTTGCTTTTCACGATTTTTGAAAAAAAAAAAATTAAAAGGTGAAATAAAATTCGTTTTTTGGATTTTTAGGGAAACTAACGCGCACGATAAAACTAACGCGCGCGGGAGCTTTGAGACAAAAGTATTTTTTAATATGGCCTAACCTGGTTCCGAGTCACAAAAAAAAAAATGTTTGCTGCATCATCATCTTCATCTTCAATTATCTTCTTCTTTACTTTTCTCATTCATTAGCAAACTCCACTGTATGTAATTTATTAATCAAGGCTCAGAATATCAAATAATAAGATAATTTTGGTGTTAAAAGGAATCAACATACATTATAAAACAACTAAAATATTCAACACAAACATTTTTTCTGCATTTTTAGAATGCAAAAATTTGAAAAGAAAAAACTTTTTCTGGAATTTCTAAAAATAGGGTTGGTATTCCTTGAACAGTAAATATAATTTTTTTTTCTTGATTTCAAAAATTAGGGTCAATTGGTTGAGGACAAGCAAACAACTTTTTACTCTTGGTCTTATGGATGCCATCTCACATTTGACCCCTCCTAACTTCCTCCAGGCTGCACTTACCACTACATGTCCTTTGATCAGCCCTAAGTTCATAACCATCTTGACAATAGCAATCATAGCCTGGTTCCGAGTTATTACAGGCTCCATTGACCGAGTCACACTGGTCAACACTACCGCATTCATTGATATCTTAAAGAAAAGAGAGAGAGAAAACATCATTAACAGTCATAGTGGATTTTTATATTCGCGTCACATCATTAAAAGTTTTAGGGGCGTGTCGACGATTCCATTCATTCTGAGATGTTGTATGCTTTATCTACCACTCCAGAAAAGGTTTTAATTTCAAACCAGTCTAACCGTTTGGATTTTATTAGTAATTTTGTATTTCACTGTTGACACATTTTCACAGGAAACATGTTTCAGTCATAAAATTTCACATGGATTGTAAAAATATAAATGAGTAATATTTTGGTACAAAAAGTATGAAAAAAAGGTTGAATCAATCAGTCCATTCTCCTTTTATCTAAAGGTGCTTTTACACTGTGACGTAGGGTAACGACGGAGGGTAATGTATTTGCAACTAAAATGTTGTAACTGAAAACAACTGATAGTAACGATACTGTGCGTGGCTAGCAGCTTGTGAGAGCGTTAACTGACTTTAACTAATGATGACAGGCGTAAAATTCAAAACTGCAATTCGTAGGTCTACTTTGCTTGTCGTTACCCCCAAGTCGTCACAGTGTAAGCGCACCTTTAAAACTACTTTTAACTACTGTCCCTTATCTAGAATTCAATGTCAATAGTTCCAACATACCAACACATATAGTGTTATTATCAGCTGAGATCTCATAGCCTCTGTCACAAACACAAGCCTCTGTTCCTGCGTTGTCGTCACGGATACACACACCATTTGTGCAGACTAATCCTGTTTGGCACTGAAACTCAGCTGTAACAACAAAAGCAAAAACAAATTCAAATCAAGTTTTTCAAACAAAATTACTGATACATGCAAACATAATCTGTTGTTGAGTGATATAGTGATGCTTTTTAGATAATGAATTTCATCTAATAATAATAAATAATAATAACTGGTTTTATTATAGCGATTTTCCATTTAGATCAAACCGCTGATCTCTGCATCATCTCCCTGATGCGATTCATTATGAGGTAAAGATGGATGCTATAACATCTCAAAGTAACATTGTTAAGGATTTTTCTTTCTGGTCTTCCCTTTTCTTTTGCTTTTTCTTGACACCTTTCAATTTTTTTCCTGTGTTTTTATTTTTACCAGAAATCCTTTCCCCCCCCCTTTTTTTTTGGGGGGGGGGGGACAATTGAACCCCTGTTCCCACCCCCCTCCCCTTGTGGTGCCGTCACTGACAAACACATATTTCAAGACTGTCCAATTGAAATTTCTGACTTTTCCTGGACATTCATAATCATGTGCTAGTAATCTATAAATATACATATATTCTGGTGTACAATCTGAAATATGAATTTGAAATGCACAGCTTACCTAGTGACATAACAATTTACAGTAAATGATGAATCTCCATTATGTTAATAATAGGTGTATTAATTATGTTTCCTGTAAATGCAACTTCAAATCTGGAATAGGAATACTTTCAAATGCTTATTATTTCTTCCGATAAGTTAAAGTAAAGTTTACTCTTCTATAAATGTAAAGAAAAAACTACATGTGCAGTATATTTTGCATTCCTTTGGGCTAATTTCTTATTCATTCTCTCCCTATTTACAAATTAAGATATAAAACTTACGCAAACAGGTAACATTGTCGTTAGTCAGCGTGAATCCCTGATTACATGCGCATTCAAATCCTGGCTCAGTGTTGACGCATACTTGACCACAGTCATCCAAATTCAAAGAGCATTCATTGATATCTGAGGGAACAATTGACATGTAGAGGGTTAATATGGGAGGTCCCAGGTTCAAGTCCTGGCTTAGTGTTGACGCAGACTTGACCACAATCATCCAAATTCAAGGAACACTCGTTGATATCTGAGGGAACAATTAGCATGTAGAGGGTTAATATGGGAGGTCTCAGGTTCAAGTCCTGGCTCAGTGTTGACATACAACAAATCTGATCCTGGCTCAGTGTTTACACAAACTTGACCACAGTCATCCAAATTCAAAGAGCACTCGTTGATATCTGAGGGAACAATTGACATGTAGAGGGTTAATATGGGAGGTCCCAGGTTCAAGTCCTGGCTCAGTGTTGACACACACTTGACCACAGTCATCCAAATTCAAAGAGCATTCATTGATATCTGAGGGAACAATTAGCATGTAGAGGGTTAATATGGGAGGTCTCTGGTTCAAATCCCGGCTCAGTGTTGACACAGACTTGACCTCCATTGGGGGTACTCATATGATTAAAAAAAAATTGGTATTTATGTGCAGCACACGATATCCAACACAGGTTTTTGAGGAATTAATTTTTGGTCAAAAATAGGGTATATGGAACTGCTTTTATTCAGAATTGAGGTCTCAGAACTGCTTTTTTCTCATAAAAATTCGACTCTTGGAATTGAAATTGCTCAAATTAGGTTGAAAACTGTAAAAAACACAGTTTTGGGCAATTTTCTTTTTTTGAAAGTGGGGTAAGCTTTTTGATTGGATTATAAGACGAAGAATCAAAGCTGATAAATAGATTACAAAATTGTAATTCATATTGGTTTTGAATAAATCAGTAGGTATTTAACCAAGGAGCTAAGATGAAGGTGTGCTCTAGTCCAATGAAAAGAAACAACTATAACATAATAGTGGTGCATTTGTGAAGCTGTTGGTCTATGGGCAGAGATTCTGCATCAAAGAAATTAAAATCCAGAAGCGGTGCTTGCCGCCATCTTGTTGTCACTCATTCAGCAGAGTTATTGTATCTTTGCATTTGTTCAGAAACAGGCCTGATTGCTTGGCAGGTTGCGTAAACCTTCACTTCACACGAAGGCTGTGCGTGCATTTTATTTCACACGCAAACTGTGTCCGTGTGTTCAGCAGCGTCTTATGCAACTTGCTGTGAGCTAGATATGCCAATTTTCCTGCGATTAAGATTTACATGGTGGCCAATCAAAATGGTGGCAAGTGCCGCTTATTCTTTATAATTTCTTTGGCATTATACTTAGATTTTAAAATCATAATTAAGGATGTTGTCCCAAACTCATATACACTGTTCACACTAAAAAGTATTTTTATTTTGACTACAATAATGGTCTAAGCATTTTGACTAAATAAGATCCTTGTTTGTGTGCATCTGAACAGTATATTCACCAATATAACATAAAAGACTTAATTACTCATTTACTCTTGCGGTCAGCCACTGACATGTACGTTCTGTTTACAAACACAATGGTTCCCCTGGCTTTGTCAATGTGAATGTATAAAGCTGCGAGACAACTGTGGTAGACCTACTATTGTAGGAGGTGTTCAAAGAGCTAAATCTTGTAAAATGATAGCAATAACAAGACTTGCTTACCTCTACAGAATGTTCCACTGCCAGTGTACCCGTCCTGACATTGGCACTCATAGGACCCATCTGTATTCAAGCAGTCTGCATACATGTGACATGGCGTCATCTCACACTCATTCAAATCTAAGGCAAAATTGAAAAGAAAAAGTCTTCATTACTTAATTATCATTTTTGTGTAAAATATATAATCTTCAATATAATAAAATATTGACTTTTCCTAATAGTAGAACAAAGTTCTGAACTCAGTCACCAAATTGAAATTGATGGTTATAAAATGGTACGCTGGTACCCTCGATGTGGGTGCTTCAGTATATGGCTCAGACGCCATCACAGCAGGTAACGGCTGATCATAATTAGTCGAAAATTTGACCAGTAGAATTACACACCTTGGCTGCACACTCACCATATCTAACTACACAGCAATCATTTATGAGTGGAAGGCTTTGATAAAGAGGTTGACAACATTGCAACGTTTACATGTGCGACTTCTGCATCAAGCACCGAGTTTAAAAACGCATTGCAAGAAATTCGCGCAATCACCAATGCGTCACGCATGTTATGTGTTTGACGCGCTAAACAACTGCTTCCAGGACACGTGCCAAGATTGATTAGGCCATTACTGGCGTCTTATTTTGGATAAAATGTCGGAGATCAACGTAACAAAATGATGGCTATAAAGTATTTTTATTACATGCTTTGGATAAATAGAAGAAATATTCAAACTACTCTTTATTTCTTCATTTAAATTTTGATGGTATCTTCAAGAGAGGAGAAAAGATCTCATTTTATATCTTCAAAATCTTGAACAATATGTTGAAAATATTCAGTGTACCTGAAAGTAGTTACTTGTCTCAAATTCACAATACTGGAAAAAGGCAAAGCAAAACATTTTGTTTTCAAACTCATGGATTACAGTCTCTAAGAAGCAATACATTAAAAGGCAGCACAAATTACCTTGGCATGTTGCATTAATACTTTGATATCCAACCAGACATCTGCAAAAATAGCTGCCTTCTGTGTTGATACATTCTTCAATACTTGTATCACAAATATTCTCATCGTTGTCACATTCGTTAATATCTAAAGAAAACAGGAACATATTTGAATGAATTGTTGTGATGGAAATTTTTCACAGAAAGTAATTCTCAATTCTACCTGTTATACATATAACTATTGCTTGCAACACATGCTTCATTACTAAAATTACAATATAGTACACACTTATCCTGTTTCTGTTCAGCATTATCTTCTTAAATTTTGCTGAGTTGACAAATTATTATCCCCATTGACTTACAAAGTATGTTGATTGTATCATGTATTCAGCAAATCAGTTACAAAGACACAAATTGACTTACCAATACATGTAACGCCATTTCCAGCATATCCATCAGGGCAGGTACAATCAAAACTACCAAGTGTATTCGAACACTGCGCCCTCGGGTGACAGGATAGTGATCCAAATCGGCACTCATCCATATCTTCACAGTACGTTCCATTCCCCATCCACCCAATGCTACATTCACATGAGAATGAACCTCTCAAATCTTGACAGTCTGCGTTAGGGTCACAATTATCTATGCCTCTGGTGCATTCATCTATATCTGGGATGGCAAAATAAAAAAGGAAAATATAAATAAATAAGGAAATGGTTTAACATTCACGAACAGATTACGTACATTACTACATGTAGTTTTTAGCCTATGGATCTAACTCTCCATATTATAGTCTTTGTAAAAAAATGCATTTAATATTGTTATAAACATCACTACATCCTCATCATCATTAATACCAATTAGAATACATATGTTATTGTTCTACAAAAAAACAAACCCCTTTAAATACACAACCCACACACATACCCCACAGCCCCTATCAAACAATCAATCAATCAATGATACAAGTACTTGCATGATAACATGCATACCCCATGAAGGAGTCTCGGCTTTACGTGGCTGTCCGACCACGGAGCAAGTAGAGTAAAGTTTCACTTCTCTTCTTTCTGTTTTGCTCCTATCATCCAAACGCATTATGTTTAACAGGGCAACACTATTTTCATTTATTTTTGTAAAAGTGACCTTTTGTGTAATTTCACAAAAAAGTACACTTCTTTGACAACAATGATAGCTTGTAAATATATGCAGCATTTATCAAATATCAAAATCCCTTGTATGTTTTATTTCCCAATGAAAAGTGTAGGTTATTTGTCATGTGTCATGCGCATGTGACTTACTACTACGCTGGTACCCTCGATATCGGCACTTCACTATCGCTCAGACTGCCCACTATCGCAGGTAACCGCTGATCATAATTAGTCAAAATTTTGACCAGTAGAATTACACAACTTGACAGCTCACTCGCCCTATCTAACTACACAGCAAACGTTCGTGAGTGGAAGCCTTTGGTGAAGAGGTTGACAAATTGGTGATGTTTACATGCGCAACCTCTGCATGGCGCATCGCGTTTAACAACACGTTACAAGAATTTGCACAATCACCATGCGCCACGCATGTTGTGTGTTTGACGCGGAAAACAAATGCCTTCAGTGCACGAGCTAATCAAGTGCTTAGATTGATTAGCGATTACCGGCATCTTATTTTGGATAAGACGCCGGAGCCCAGCGTAACTTACTACATGTATTAAGTGCTTAAATACACAAAGTATTATCCTACACTTAATTTTGCTTGTTTACAAATATACACCTACCTAGACATTCTAGACCAGTGCCTTCAAAGCCATCATTACATGCACATCGATAAGAACCCATGGAGTTAGTACAGGTTGCTTCACGATGACATGGGTTGAGAACTTCGCATTCATTGATGTCTGAAAATACACAGAATGATGACTAATTTATTGCAAAACTGTACTAAGCAGTATGAATAGGTCTTCAACTATGGCAACCCCACAAATTGAAAATTTTGTCGGAAATAAATATGTTTGCAAGGACACCTATAGTTTGTTGATTTTCCAAATGTGTACTCAAATACATACATACACGTACATAACAAATATTTATATAGCGCTGCTACATAGAGATCATAGTTAGTACTAATATAACAAAGCAAAAAATATTTACAAAGAACAAAAAAAAATTATGTAGACTTTCAGACTTTTTTAAAAACAGCTAGAGTAGGTGACTCTCTGATGAAAACAGGAACCTGATTCCAAAGGACAGGAGCAGAGAAGAAAAAATGCCCTGCGTTCAGCTGACTGAAGCAATTTGGATGTTGAATGCTAAGTCAGACATTTTGAATTAGATGCTGAGCGAAGGCTATTTCTGGCAGGCTGGTGCAAGAATATGGATGATGAGATCATAATCAGGAACCATTTGAGCAAAAGGATTTTGAATTTGATCCTATTTTCAACAGAGAGCCAATGTATTTCCTTCAAACATGGGGTTGCATGATCTTAAAAAGAGGTAGGGGGGCCTAGCATAGAACCGGACACAAAGATCTTGAAAACATAACGCATCAAACACTACTTCAAACAATTATTATTAAAATAAATATTCAGTAACAATAATGAAGTACTCATCCTATAGCTGGAAGTGGACCTACGATACGTCATAGGCGTCAAAAAAACCTAAAAATAAATCACTTTGTTTTCTTCCACAGACGAAAACAATTGACTTTAACCACTCATATCCCTTCATTTTCCTTAAATTTGGCAAGAAAGACACCCTATATTTTTACCAACTGTCATTCAATGAACCCCTATTTTTTAAACTTCCTTGTCACTAAAACAACCTTTGTCACTCAGACCCTCCATTTTCTTAATTTGATTACAAAAAACATCAAAAATTTGTCAAAATTTTGGAAATTTGTGCCCATTTCGACCTGGAAAGACCTTACTATTTGGTGGATTTCGCCCAAAGACCCCAATATTACTGCAGTTTGTCACTGAAATCCCCCCTTGTTTTACCCAATTTGTCGCCAAAAGACCCCTACTTGCAAGGTACTCGGTGGCACTAGTACATCACGTCCACAAGTGAGTGCCCCCCTGGGCCTGCTACTTACCTTGACACTCCCTCTGTGTGCCGTCTATATACTCAAATCCTTGAAAGCATGTACAGTTGTAATCCCCAATAGTGTTAGTACAGGTTGCATAGTCCCCACAGATTGTTGGGTCTCGGTCACATTGGGAGGGGGGGGGGGGCTTGCTGCTATTTACCTTGACACTCCCTCTGTGTGCTGTCTGTAAACTCAAATCCTTGAAAGCATGTACAGTTGTAATCCCCAATAGTGTTAGTACAGGT
>JXSR01S043075.1:10175-25867 GCA_000969725.1 Ophiothrix spiculata | reverse complement strand
GGGGGGGGGGGGGGGGGGGCCTTGCTGCTACATACCTTGACACTCCCTCTGTGTGCTGTCTGTATATTCAAATCCTTGGAAGCATGTGCAGTTGTAATCCCCAATAGTGTTAGTACAGGTTGCATAGTCCCCACAGATTGCTGGGTCTCGGTCGCATTCATCGATGTCTGAAATGGCGAAAAGAAGTTAATCAACATAAATAACACTCTTGAATTATCCGTAACAAACTTTTAGAATTTAAATATGTGAGAAAAGGTAACTGCTGTATCTTCTAGACTTAAGCTAAGACATTTTACTTCTTTTCTGAATAGAGACTTGAAACCATGGTCATTTTTTTGAAAGGATTCATTTGGATAAATCCTAAAATTTTACAGAGGATTTATAGAGTATAAATCACATGAACTCTTAAGTATCCTACCCAAACATGCTTTTCCATCTGGGTGCAGCTCATAGCCATTTTCACAGCTACAGAGGTAGCTGCCTAAATTGTTGGTACAGAGTTGGTCACAGAAATCTCTCCCAGCAATTTGGTCTCTTCTCTCCAGGCACTCATCAAAATCTAAAATTAAAAAAAATTACAAATGCAAATGAAGAATTAAAGGAACTGGCCAAGATTTTCCCCGCTACCTTCCTACTTAGATATTTTTACATGAATTGAAAGAGCATGTTTATTAGCAATATAACCTACTAGTAGTTTCCCCTGAAATTGTGGAATATTGGAAAATAATTGTAATTCTTTACCAACTTCAACTTTTTTCTCCGGAGAAAAAAAATGGTGTGAAAATAGTGTTTTCTAGTTTTAAATCTTTTAAATATCTTGTTTCTTTATCTGTGAATAATCAATCAATGATACAAGTACTTGCATAACATGCATACCCCATGAAGGAGTCTATTCGTACAGGGGACCCACGGCTTTACGTGACTGGTCAAACAAATATATATTAAATTGATTTTAGGAGCTTTATTTGATCTTTCAAGTAGTAAATCCATCCGAGGTACAAATTTAATAATTTAAAACACTGGACACCACCATCACAGATCAAATAATTAGTGTTAAAGGAAAAGCAAATTAAATCAAATAAAAATTTATTTGAATTTGAACCACTCTGCAGTGATGAATTCATGAGGATATGGCCACAAATTTGCAGAAAGTATTTTAATATATCTCAAATAAAGCCATATAACCCCAATTTGAGCATGTCCTTTGTTCGCAGTGACCTAGCAAAAATGATCAAGGTTACCATATATAAATTTCCACTTTGTGAGCTCATCTTTATCACAATCTCAAAATGAATGCAAAAGTTGAAACAACCAGTCACTTTATAGCCAAGATATCTGCCATGATCTGGAAGCAGTTTTGTATATACTTTGATCAACACTTAATAGGCAGGCCTCTTCACATCGTGAATTGATACAGACAAGCGCGTGCATAGCTGGACTAGCACAGAATAACTGCAGGAGACTCGGTGCACGTGTGACTCGCGCATCAGTATCTACAGCGTGCGTATAACTGGGATTATGTTTACTTGCGGGGGAAGAAAAGCCTCATATTCCCCGCCTATTTAATGGTGATCAAAGTATAGAAATGTATAGGCGATCTATTTTGTGGTGTGAGCAGGACATGGCAACATGCTGCATCTTAACTTACCATAGCATTTGAATCCATCCCCAATAAGGCCATTAGGACATGGCCCGCATGTTGCGTTGGCGTCAGGGGCGACGTTGTCTTTACAGGTTACGCCTGGATAACAGGGTCCATTATAGCAGGCATCAAAGTCTTCTGCACAGTCATCACCAGTATAGGCTGGTGGACATATACATGTTACGTACTGTGGAAAAGAATAAGATTATAAATTTGTGACTTTCACTTTATAAAATGTGATGAATTTGAATAATAATTTTCAGTCAATGAATCAACAAACAAGCATTTGAGCTTTTTCAAACATAAATGGCGTAACTTTCAGTTATATGCATAAAATGAGTTCGTTAGCAGACAGACGTATGAGTGTGTGATCCAGCAATTATAGATGTTGGGTTATTCAATTGTTAAACCAAACTTAGAAGTTTATATTTGGTGCAGCTAAGTGTTCCATAGCTCAGTGGCACAGCCAGCTTTCTCAGCCAGGGGGTAGGGGGCAAACACATTTTCTTGCCCATTTTACACTAATCTCAACTTTTTTCAGCAGGGTGGCTTTTTAAAACCTGACAAGCAAAAAGAAAAAAGTCTTACAAGTGCAGAGATGGCTATTTTTAAATTCTATGTATCAATTTCCAATATCTTGCTCTTTCTCTTCTTTTTTCTTTTCCTTTTCTGCTCGCTTCTTTTTTCTTCTTTTTTTTCTCTTCTCTACTCTTCCACCTTTCTTTTCTCTCTCTTGTTTTTCTCTTTCTTTTGTCGTTTCTTTCTTTCTCTTCCATTTTATTTTCCCCTGCCTAACAAATTTCCATGTCAATATTTTTGTAAGTGGGTGCAGTCTGCTACCTCCCCCATCCCCTTTGTCATAGATTCAGATCTACAGGCATATTCAGACTTACCGCAAACTTATCATTCACAATGTCTGAATTCTCTGTGAGTGAATTAAAGTCACATATGCCATCATTTTGGCAATCACACAGTCTGACTTCCGGTATAGCCACAGCATTAGCCCTGCCATCACTGGCTACAAAGCCAACATTAGCCTGGTATTTGGATTCAGGAGTCCATTTAAACATGGCCTCTGAAAAAATAACACATAAACACAAAAATATTATAATGTTTGAAAGTTTTTAAATTTCTCAAAACGGCTTTCAAGTTTCGCATTAAAACAATAATGGTCTGTCGCAAGAATTTATTCCAACCCAAATTGGCATTTCGTTACGACCATCACAACAAGATAATCAATATATTGGCTTGTCGTAATTGCCACAAAATTTTCCGAATGCGACAAAGATAGAGTTTGCGCACTTGAACTTTTTGACGTCACGTCTGGTCATACGGCAGACATTCTGAAACCAGCTTTAGGCTTTAATTAAACCATGTGTTCCCTACCGATCGACCAACCTTGATCATAAACATGAAAGCTCTCATGAAAATCACAATATACAATATTCACCAGCACTCGTCTTTTTGTGGAAAATCTTTACAGCAGCCCATCTCTGTCTTCATCTGTTGGTATCTGAGATGTGTCAGAAGTGGGATATCTTGCAAAGGATGTTTGTGGCGTCCTAGTTGAAGTTGATATATATTTTTTACCCCTACTCCCCTGACTATATAGTTGTGCTTACCATTTTCACTAATCTTTGTAATAGTAGCATTGGGAAGGGATCTGTATAAAGAATAGTCAATGGTGTCACCATCAGTATCCACAGCATTGATCACCACCTCTACCTCACTACCAACTGTCACATTGATTGCATCTGCTGCATTGGTGATGTTGGGTGCAAAGTTGGCTGTGGAAGAGATATGAAGGAAGAGACGGCTTAGTATAAAGTACTTGAAAATTAATTCTGAGCAAAAATATCAAAATGTCCATGATATGCATCTTTTAGATATTTGATTTCAGGGGATGGTTTCCAGGATTTTCACAACAGGATTTTTGCATCCTGAACTGATGTCAGCAGGTGCCACACAACTAAAAGAGGATTAACCCTTTCCAGTCTGACCATATTTTCCGCCGCAGGCTAAAAGCATTTTACCTCTAAACTGACTTCTATAGTAAATTCAAATTATCTTTAGTAATATTCTACATAATTCAATGAGACTTCAGCATAATACACCTGTATGAACTGTACACATTGCCTGGGAGAGGGTTTTTGAAGGTAAGAGAGAGTGAGTGAAGTTATACTCCGGTGTTAGTTAGGGCGTCTGGGAAACGTCCTACGCCTGACAGTAATTTAGGGGGTCATCCAGACACCTTATGGCAGGAAAAGGTAAATATGCTCCTAGCTTTCCAGGGATATGCTGTATGTAGCAGCCTCCAAAGGTTGAGTATTTGCACTGAGGATTAATGGATTAGCATGGATTCCGAACCACAGATCTAGAGACTTTTACAGAACTAAATGAGCTGTGTTGCAGTTTTATGAATAGTATAAGTATATTCTCTTTTGATAAACAACAGCTTTAAATCACATTAGTCATTGAACAAGATAATTCAAATTCAATTTCACATAAAAATAATAATGTAGAAGCGATTATAAATTAGGCGTTGTAGCACAATCAGGCCACAACTTTGTGCGGCAGGCCACAGCTCTCTGATTTTCTAAGATGGCCGCTGTAGGTTTGATGATGCACCTCAAGGTTATTGTAAAATATCTATTACATGTCTTATGATTGCTGATGCCCTCATTTTTGACATGTTTTACAGAGCATATGTGTACCGTCGCGGCAAAAGGGACCAGTTGTCGGCAACTTCCATTTTGCGCTAGAGGCCGGTAAAGTTGAACTATACCAAAATATGATGGGAAGGTCAATTTTGAGTTTTTTGTGGAAATGAAATCTTTGAACCCTTTTGTATCCAAAATGTAAAGATGGTTAATCAAATATAACGACTAACTTGTAAAAAAGTGTGATTTTTATCGCTATGTCGAATCGTTTTCATCATGAAAATGTGAAAATTTGTGTTTTGACAAACGGTTATGAGTACGATTATGGTAATTAATTATGCAATAATGAAACATGGTATTGAGTCCAAAAATTGTTATTAAATTACGCAAGGTATCGTCTTCCATTGAGCCAAATTTCAAGGCGATAAACAAAAGGGAACATGGTGGTTGCTATGGAGATTTGCTCATACTCTATTCAGACTGCACACAAAATCGAATGGAAAAACAGGCCTACCTTTAACAGCCCTTTTCTCACAAACTAGTTTTAACAAACGGTTATGAGTACGATTTTATAATTTGCAAAAACTCGTCACCCAAAGCTCCGATTTGCATGATTTTGGTATCATTGAAAAGGGAATTAAATGAGCTTTACCACCATATGAAAATCTCCATATTTTGGTTTTGACCCAACTGGACCCTTTTGCCGCGACGGTACACATATATGATCCCCTGCTATATTACTAAAGGAAAGAAACAAATAAACAAACAAACTGAAATCGTGGTGATCTTACCCAGAGCTTCTGCATCATCTTTGAGACTCGTCTGTGTAACCTTTGTATTAGCGCCTACTACAAGATCTCTGGTTGCCAAAGCATCAAACAAACACTCCATATCTCCAGCGCAAAGTCCAATAGCATCATCCAGGAATGTAGTGTTATCAAAGGTTATCAGCAAGTCATCAAGGAACAGTGGCTGCCAGGTGAGGTCATTGTAATCAGCCCATGAGGTGCTTGCTGGGTATGTGAACAGGGAATCCTGTGCAGTGATTCTCCCTGGAGGAAAGTAAATAATGGCAAATGTGTAGTTTAAAAAAATGTCTATCAAGTATATGAAGTACAAGCATGATGTCAGATAGTTGATGGAAAGTTGTGGCTTATAGAATCCTACTATTTACAAATACTATTTATGAAACACTACAGAAGTAACTACATACATCTCCTCAAGTTTAGATTAGAGTGTAAGTTTGATTTGGGTTGATCAATGTACAAGATTTCCAACCATGTTCAACCTTTTATCATAAAACATAAATACTGTAAAACAAGAAATATTTGTTAGCAATTTTGCTAATTTCGCTAATACCCCAAAATCGCAAAATTAATTTGCCGCTAATATTAAAAATGTACAATGATTTCAATGGCATGTTGATGCAATTAGTGAAATTAAAATGCCGTCAAAAACCCCAGATTCTGAAATTTGAAAATTTTCTTTCCGCAAATATTTCTTGTTTTACAGTAGTACCATATAGAAATGAACATATTGGAAACCACAATTTCAATAGACAGCAGTGGTGTCACTTGTGGCTAATTTGACTGAAGGATTAAGAATTTCTGAAATCGACTTACATGATTCACCAAATGTGAATATTTGTTGATCTGTCAGGTTGACCCCATCAGTGATTTCAAAAACAGTTCCATTCCTGAGCAAGAAATCATCCGTGTAATCTTCATTCCATACACCTGAGAGGAAAATGGTGACAAAAAGAATGTCATCATTATAAATTTCAGAATTTTATTAGCATATGATCATAACACAAAATTTGACATAAAATGTCAAATCTTGTATTGATACAGTAATTGTATATGTTGGGAATGGGTGTCCAGAGAAATAATCACCAATTCTTGTAGCTTCTGATGCCCTATTGTCATCTTCATAGCATTATAATAACTGCTGCATATAAAGCTTTAACGGCCCTCCATGTTTTTCTCTTATGAGATCCAAGTTACATCAAATCATTGTTCTTTAAATGTTGAATCAATCAAATTGTGAATTTAATTAATTTGACTTTTGAAGTTCAGAATAAAATGTTCAGCCCTCTCACATTGACAATGGTACTATATTAGTTCTGCATGCATAGATCTACTTAATGTTAGATATTTGAACAAAAAATAAATGCATGCCGAAAAATTCAATTGATTCTGATCATCCGTTTTCAAGTAACGAGCCTTACAAACTTTAGGAAATCTCCATAGGCTACTGTGTTGTAATTCTTTCGTGCCCCTACTGTAATTACAAAAATGACACACTTTCTTATTTTTCTGAAAAAAGCTTACAAATATGCAAAACCCCTTTTAGATTTGTAACATATATCAGTCAAGGATTCAGATTAGCTAAAAATCCAAATATTGATAGAGGTGACCTTGGGGACAAACGTGGATCATAAATTGCCCCTTTATGAGAAGATAATGTGCATTGCTTTTGGTACAGGAAATTATGTGAGTAGTAGTTAGTTTATGAAATATGCCAAAAATGTACTACAATCGATTAACTTTGATTTTGGGACATTTCATCACTAACTACATCAATAGTTTTTCCTATTCAAACCATCCCATAGGAAGCAATGCATGATGGGAAATGTACAATACCTTCTCTTGTTCCACATAATGACCAAATCCCGACTTACCAAGGAGCCCTTTGGTATGATTGCCAAGATATACTGTGGAAGCCTCAAAGATGATGTCCAACATGCCTTCACTGATGGACACGGACACAGACACACCGCCGTCCCAGACAGCGACGACTCTGTCTTGTCCTGAGATGGGAGACGTAAAGTTGGCTCTGATAAGCTCCATGTAGAATGCTGGATCAGCTGGGTTGGCATATGGGCCTGTCAGAAAAAAAACACACCAATATTCATTTTTTTTATTTTATTTAAAGTTAAAAAGGATATTTAAATTATTGGTAAAAAGAAACATTTGTACAGTGTGTAATTCAAAACAATTGATTGCGTTTTGAAATTACCTATGTATTTTGACACAATGGTCTAAATTTTGGGTATCCCTAAAATTACTCGGGGGTTATCCTCTGATCTATATATTTGTGCTAATTAAGGTTTAACTCAAAATATAAAGTACTAACTATACACTGCAAAAGAGTAGAAAATTAACTGAATAAATTAAAAAGAAAAACAACAACAACAACAAAAATAACATAAAAAACAAGACAAATTAGTTCGTTAGCAAATCCAAAAGCAAGGAATTTTATTAATGTGACGCAACCATAAAAAGCAAGGATATCTTATTAATTTGACCAAGCCATAATTAGATAATGGTTCAAAGAATAGGTCTAATGTCTGTTTTCTCACCTTCAGCCAGCGTAGTCTTATTCACAACAATATTCCCATTCAGTAGCACCTCAAAGTCAGTAGCATCATCATTCATTGTCATTTGTACCATTGTGGATCCCTCCTGTTGAGCAGCACAGGCTACATACACAGTGCCATTCGTTAATTCTCCTTCAGAAATTTGTCGTGCTGTGCGAGCTTGTAAGACAAAGAATCCATCATCAATATCAGCAAGGACGTATTCGCCAAGGCCGTTGAATGTGTAGGCGTAGCCATCTAGGGTATTCATGTGAGGATCACCAAACATAAAACCTGCATGATGGATGTGAATAAGCACAAAGTAAAATAAAAGTTGAATTATATCAAAATGATGATTTTGGCTCTTTTTGAGTAAAGAGTACAATTAAAGTAGTTTTGCTTTCCACAGTTGCTGCAGATAATTGCAGGTCATTTGCAGCAAGAATTTTGGGTGAAACTCAGATAATTTTTTCCCAAAGTTGCTGAATATGAGTGTGTTATATGCATCAGGATTTTTCTGCGAAACTCTTTCTCCTCGGTTGCTGAAGAGAACACTCTGCTATCTACAGTAAGAAAAAAATGTGACTAGCCTGCCAAAACTTGCCAGGAGTACACACAGTAATGGAATTGTTCTATGTTGCTCCAGTTCTTTTCAATTAGATTTATATATGAGAGAGAGAGAGAGAGAGAGAGAGAGAGAGAGAGAGAGAGTGACATCTTCTTGGTAATGATCTTAAGCAGACAATATTAAGGAAAATAAAGCAAGTTTTAGTTCAAAATATCCTGCTCACAATGTCTGGACGTGGTAAAGGAGGAAAAGGACTCGGCAAAGGAGGCGCCAAACGTCATCGTAAATTTCACGTGACAACATCCAAGGTATCACCAAGCCAGCTATTAGACGTCTTGCTCGCCGAGGTGGAGTCAGGATATTTTGAACTAAAACTTGCTTTATTTTTTCTTAATATTGTCTGCTTAGGATTATTCTGAAACTTTCCTAAAAAGTAGCTATGTCATTTGAAATCATAATCCAAAGGTTGGGGGTTTGATTCCCTGGCAAGCACATTTCCCCCTCTCCTTTACAAATGAACCAATGGCAAAACAGTTAAAGTACGGTAATTAATTGTAAACAATCACACTTCATGCTTGTATTAGTCTGTGCTACACACCAATTTACTATGAACATGCTAACACACCATCCAGTCACTAGAAACTTGCAAGCACACCACCAACAATCATACTTTTCACTAGTGAACGGCTTCAGCACTCGAATGATAGTGATTAAACACAAAAATCCAGTCTTTGACAGAGAATCCACTTGTATCAGCCTTCTTTCCTTTGCTTTGTTGAATCAGCTTTGAATTTAAGTTAGCATCACATACCTTAAATTCTGGTTTACATGGCAAACCTAACAATAAGTTTTGCAAAGTTTTCTATAATTAGAAATATTATGTATCTTTTTCTGGTGCATGACAACATTAGTCTCATTACCTGTTCTTGGAGGCAAATACCCATTGCATGTACCAGCTGGTCTCTTTTCTGTATATAAATCACAAAATGATGGATCCCCTGATTCTTGGCAGCAATAGTATCTAGGAAAGAGATCATCCTCTGTAGGATAGAAACAATAAAAAGGTATATAATAGTCACATTACCCAATTTAAGATGTTAACTCTTTCAGGGCTGGATCATTTTTGAGATTGTTACTTTTGGTTATAAGCCTACTGGACTCATTTTTTCCCAGTTCTCACTAATGCAAGCATAATTTTCCATAATTTTAAACACATTGATAAACAATGAATTGCTTATTCTTGTCATGCTAATAACTATAAAATTAATTAATTTTTTATCAGAGAAATTTTGGAAAGAAATAGTCAAAACAATTTTTTTCTTACAACTTCTTAGTTCCCCCCACACATGTATCAATATATAAAAGCTATTACCTATACCCAGGAATAATGTATTGATTTATTGACACCCATTCACTACGATGGTCAGTGGCACTGGTTGCTAAGTGACCCCACTTACCATAACAATACACCTAAACCAAATTAACCTCCACAGAAGAAATTTTGATTTTAATTTTTCATGACAATTTTATATCAAATTATAAGAAAAAAAGATAATCAATTGATGCTTACTATGTCTATATTTGAAAAGTTCATAATTTTCTCTTTCTATACATACCAAGAACTCCTCATAAAACCTAGTATGAGTGGAGATATGGTCACATAAAGTTTGTCATGATAAAAAATGTTCATTTGGGCGACCACAGCCGCCTTCCGCACTGATAGAGTTAAGGTCTCATTGATAAGCTACATTATCTTAAGTTTGTGATTTCTGTATATATAAAGTATAAACCCCAAATTTTTCCACCCACCTACATATACGTATGCTGGAAAAGATATGGAAGACAAACAATTTTCAATTTGTGGCCTAATGATAATAATTTCTTATAGCTAATACTTCGAATTATAATAGTGATTATCATTTAGTCCAAAAAAAAAAATCCTTGAACAATGTAAACAAAAGTACAGAGTGGAGTTTCATTAACAAAGAATTTCTCTTGTACTCTGGATTTATGTTTGTACTGTTCAATAAATGTCTTTTTGGTTTATAGAAAAATATACTACAAAATGCCTACCCAAGAAATTGGAATATGCAACTTCATCAAAGAACGTTCCCGTGGTGTAATGATGGCGCTCTACAAAACTGCTCGTCCAGCTTCCACCGTAGCCTTCAATCAAGGAGTGGTCATCACGGTAACAGCATCTCATGCTACCACCAAATGCGTTTGGAATAATGGTTTGTAGACAGAAGCCTTCACCTGCACAAATATAAAACGCATTTATGTCACCTTACAAAATGAACTGAACAAAGTATTGGAAGTTAGCACAAGAAGTTTCTTGACTCTAAAAGTTTCAAATTGTTCATTATACCTTTTGTTTTGTTTTTAAAACTGAATGCAAAATATGGACATTCAATAAATTGTTATGCAATGTCTTTTGCCCAGAAACTTTGTCAATATTTTAATGTTGGTGCCATATTTGCTTCAATTAAACATATATAAACATATATGGGTTTACAGCTACACTCATTGACCATTGACTACTTCGAGTGATTTGTCAGTTTTGCCATGTTAGTTAGATCTGATATGTGAAATAAAAAATGTTGAAGTGGAAGAATAGGCTGGTCAATTGGTAGTTTCTGTAGTCATCCTTACCTTCTAAATTACTGATAGCTTCTAAAAGACTAGGATCAAGCCTTCTTGCACTGCTACTAGAGCTGGATCTGACGCTGGATGCTCTCGCATTCTGATTCCGCGAATTCTCCCCTCTGCCATACTGAGTATCCGTTCTTCCCTGATCAAACCCACATGGACAAACTCCAAGGGTTCTTGTCCAAGTCGCTGGTTCTGGCTGTTTCTTATACCAATCCAAACAAAGGCCTTTATAATTGAGTGTTGAAAGATCATTGTTTTCCAAACGGAACACCCATCGTCCCTGAAGTCCGGTGTTGCCAATAAGCTGATCAGGTCGGTATCTAGAGTCTTCAGTTGTGAAGGGGGATGCAAACTGGGCATTCTGGAAGATTCCTGTGGCACTGTTGTATCCAATGATGACATCCTTCTTCAGGAGTATGTTAGGATCCCATAACATCTCTTGCTCACGGTAGTTGAAGATGGCAAAGCTGAATCTGCCATCAGTTAAGAGAGCTGCTTGGAAAGTGTTGGGCTGGATGGAAACAAAATGTTGAAGAAAAAAATGGTCTGAAAAAAGAGATATCACTAAGTATTCTGTCCGACACAGTTGATGAATTTGGCGCACTCATTCCTTGTTACTGGGGTGAAAATTACTCTGCGATGTCTATGGAGTGAAGCAATAATTCCAAAATATTTTGTGTTCCTGCTCTGATTCATTAATATTTTCTTACAATAAAGTTGACAGACACATTTATGCACAATATATCAAAGAAAAGCGGTTGATACAAAAATTATTTTAGCTGAAAAGATAAAATTTGTAGACTTTGTAATTCACCGCCAGTGCAATGTTTCAAGCCAGTGGGTAACATGGAACAACCTCAATTGACCAATCAGAAGACGGATTCTAGTCTGTGACATCAGTGCGTCCAACAGAATAATATCACTCTAGCAAAATCATGCCATCCAGTATATCCATATGTACCTTTTCTTTGGTATTCAAGATTCAAGAGCTTCTTTTTTCCCCCCCTTTTTTTTTGTCAAATTTATACCAAAATAATGTACAATTTGTTAATTTAAGAAATATTTATCAAAAATAAAGCAATATTTTACAATAATTATGAATGAAAAGAGGGTAAGTCAAACAAACTCGTCCCATTCTTCAACAAATCGGCTGAGCAGCTTGGATATTGTACAGTGGCAGGTATTTTTCTGTTTCAAACTGATACTTTTTATGGATATACCAGTTTAAAAACCGTGGAGATATCATCCCTACCTAGAGCAAATCCTGAGTTACCCCATCTCTACGTGTAACAAACTGAGCAAGGATAGGGATAGGGAAAAAACTCTGATTTGGGCTAAGTACAGTAATTGCAAGGTGTTAACCTCCTTCTTAACAGATCTGCTGTATTTTCTTATAAAAACACAATTTGTTGACTTATTCCTCACCTGCTTTGCAGTAAATTCAGCCTTGTATTGTGGTACATTACTCCATGTAACAAGCAGCATCCAGGTGGCATTGAAAGTCACATTGAATGCATCCAGTGAGTTGTCTGCTCCCCTTACTCTAGCCGAGGCATCCTCCAGGACGGAGAGCTCTCTTGCATCGGCAGTATCAGCATTGTAAACCTGCAAGTGTTTAAAGAATAATTTGTAATTTATAAACTGAAGCAGGCTTATTCTGAATTAATGATGCTTTTATCGCTTAGAAATAAAAACAGTTACGTTCAGAGTAACATAATTTCTTTCTTTCCACATATATTTACACATACATGTATATATGAAAAATGTATGTGTAAATACAGTGTATAGATGCAATTGCATATTTACTATGTATATACATTAGGCTGATTTTGAAAAAATCGAAATGTTGATATTTTATCGGGCAACCCTCTAATTTGGTGCATTATGAGTCAAAAATACCACATACAAAATTTTATCACTTTTTGTGAATATTTAGGGGGTAGTATTTTTTACCCATTATGCACCAAATGAGAGGGTTGCCCGTTAGAAAATCAAAAAATCAGCCTAATATAGAAAATAAGCCAGAGGCCTGTCAAGTCCTTATCTCCAGTTTAGAATTATAGATAAAGTCAAGTTTCCTTCATAATGTGACAAAAAAACAACACCCTGTTTTACAGACCCGACAAACCCTAAATTGACATTTTGGAAGATTTACAAACCAAAATTGTTAAATTGAAAATGTCTTTGAAATTTTTTTTCATTTTTTTGTATTTTCCGGGTATTTTGGGCACAAAAAAATGTTTAGAAAAAAATTTGCCCGTCCGACTGACGCTATTTGAAAGATCTGCCCACCTGTAAAAAAAGGTGTTTTTTTCATCGCCTAAGGGTAAGAATTAACAAACCTGATAACAAGCATCACCGATATTGGTGGATAAATCCACATCTGCCCAGAATGGAGCTACAATGCGATCTGGAGAGCTGGTCGTAATGCCGCCTTCATAAGGATGAGGGAAACCATACTTCTCTTCATTCTCACGGGCTAATGCAATCACACCATTCTCTGTGAACTAAGTCAAAAACAAATGAAACATCACATTAGAGGTAGGACATATTAAAACACAATCTATGGGTCTAATAATTTTTTTCAAGTGATAATAACATGTCATTTATTGTTAAGATTCTAGAATTAACTTTCTGTTAGCAGATTTTTTGTTACATTAACAGACTAAAATGATTTCTCTTGACAGTTTTTCCCAAAAAACTTGACTTATCAAGAGAAAAAATTGTGATTCATTAAAAATGTTTTCTCTGTTAAGCTTATCAACAATGCATTGTATCCATTCAACTTACAGAACATACAGAAAAATTAACATTTCTGGATAGCACCCTTGACTTTAGACTAAAAATGTAAATACCTCTTGAACAGTGAAAGATCCACTACGTATTTCAAGAATTCAGGTCCAAAATGGAAAGACTTAATTTGCTGTCATAGAGAACATGTCAAGTCCTGGTCATGGGTTCACACTTGACTTTCAGTTACTGCTAACAAACATCGTTTATAAGACGATCAGTTGTATCTTGGTTCACAGCACAGACTATTTTGAGCAAGTTACTATCTATACTCGCTGAATATCTTGCTGAATATTTGAAAAACTTATTTTCAAGGTTTGTCCACGTGGTAGCAACAAAATTAGCCACAAATAATACCAAAATCATGAACGATTCATGTGCAAAAATATTACTACGCATTGATTTGGTCTTAATCAATCCTAATCAATCGTTGCTAGTCTCTTACGCAATACAAAAGCACCAGTTCACAATGTTGTAGAATACAAGGGATCTGCTGTGGATCTTGTAGCAGAGTCTGATTGTTTGTTGCATTCTTCAAGGTTTATAGAGTATATTTTCATGTCACACTACAAACAGAATGACATATTTCTTAGGCTCTGGAAAATCTTTGAAATAAAAATGGGAACATTTTTCCTTTCTACTTACATAGATACTGTAGAAGAACTCTCCCCAGAATGGAAATCCTATTGGTGGCGAGAATGTTTCTGATATCAACTCAGTAAATTCTGTGCTGCTTTTGTCTGAAACTTGACGCAAACAGGAATCACCAACGCTTGGTCCCCACTCAAAGAAGAAATTTTCTGAAATGCAATGTTAAGAGAGGTATTAGAATTCTTAAAGAATTCTTAAAGAAATGTTTTTACATAACTTGAAAACAATAAGCAAAGTCTATGAAAGTATGTACTGTTGGGAACGATATTTTACAAAAAAATCTACTCAGTGCATCAGTTTGTGAATAGAGTTGCATTTACAGAAAAAAATTACCAAAATTATGTATTTTACATAATTTACAAGTTTTGAATAAGCCTGTTATGCAAAATCAAGACTAAATGTTCATTATTTTATAGGAAAAACTCAGCAAAAAATGTGTTTCAGCTATTTATTATTTTTTTCCGGAGTGCCAAGTGGGTACTCTTGATTGGTCACTGTATGACATTTGTGCTGTTATATATGGGTCTTTACTGTTATTGTTTGTTTCATACACATATAAGTCATTAAACATTAAATCCTTTGGTCTTAACTGAAATCAAACACATATTTAACAGGAGTAAAGTTTCATTTGCATCAAGTAGACCCACTTTCCATCATCCAAAGAAACAAATCAATTCCTATATGTCTGACTCAATATGAGTATTGTTAAGATGTTTTGTGCTATTTACCTAGACATACAAATCCATTGCCTCTGAAACCCTGGTTACAGCTACAGTCATAAGTCCCGTTTAAATTAATACACGTTGCATCTGGGTCGCAGGAGTTAAGACTACTATTGGAGCATTCGTTGATATCTGAGTGAGAAAGTAAGCAAAATATAGAGACAAGCATCATAGTAACAAATCAAAATATGGAATAAAAACCCCTGAAACCATAGAAATCAACTTAAGTTAGTTTCACAAGTTATCATCAATGTTGACGTTCATTGGTCCGACGCCAGTTAGCAACAAAGAAACCAAGACTTCTAACTATCATAACACACAAAGGATCAGTAACATTTCACATAAGTATATTGCCCCAGTAGAATTCCTTTCTGAAAAGAAATATTTTGAGTTTGATTATAGTGACTGACTAAACTTGCCTGCATCACTAATACATCAAACTTTTACACAAATAAAGCTGAATTCAAACTTAAAACGCAATGCGTTGCGTTTCCTATTATTTCCAATAATTTTCACCGCAAACGACACCGCAACTCAATTCACACTTAAAATGCAAATGACTACGGCAGCCGACGACATGAAAACGCAATGAAAGTTGAGCTTTCCTCAACTCGGTTTGCGGTGCCGCATTCGGTGTTGCGTTTTGATA
>JXSR01S043075.1:0-10125 GCA_000969725.1 Ophiothrix spiculata | reverse complement strand
GAGAATGTTTCTGATATCAACTCAGTAAATTCTGTGCTGCTTTTGTCTGAAACTTGACGCAAACAGGAATCACCAACGCTTGGTCCCCACTCAAAGAAGAAATTTTCTGAAATGCAATGTTAAGAGAGGTATTAGAATTCTTAAAGAATTCTTAAAGAAATGTTTTTACATAACTTGAAAACAATAAGCAAAGTCTATGAAAGTATGTACTGTTGGGAACGATATTTTACAAAAAAATCTACTCAGTGCATCAGTTTGTGAATAGAGTTGTATTTACAGAAAAAAATTACCAAAATTATGTATTTTACATAATTTACAAGTTTTGAATAAGCCTGTAATGCAAAATCAAGACTATTATTTTTTTCCGGAGTGCCAAGTGGGTACTCTTGATTGGTCACTGTATGACATTTGTGCTGTTATATATGGGTCTTTACTGTTATTGTTTGTTTCATACAAATATAAGTTATTAAACATTAAATCCTTTGGTCTTAACTGAAATCAAACACATATTTAACAGGAGTAAAGTTTCATTGGCATCAAGTAGACCCACTTTCCATCATCCAAAGAAACAAATCAATTCCTATGTGTCTGACTCAATATGAGTATTGTTAAGATGTTTTGTGCTATTTACCTAGACATACAAATCCATTGCCTCTGAAACCCTGGTTACAGCTACAGTCATAGGTCCCGTTGAGATTGATACATGTCGCATCTGGGTCGCAGGAGTTAAGACTACTATTGGAGCATTCGTTGATATCTGAGTGAGAAAGTAAGCAACATATAGAGACGAGAATCATAATAACAAATCAAAGTATGGAATAAACACACCGGAAACCATTTAAATCAACTTCAGGTTAGTTCACAAGTTGTCATCAATGTTGACGTCCATTGGTACGACGCCAGCAAGCAACAAAGAAACCAAGACTTCTAACTATCATAACACACAAAGGATCAGTAATGTTATTTAGAGTATCACATTAGTATATTGTCCCAGCAGAATTCATTTCTGATAAAAATATTTTGAGTTTGATTAGTGACTAAACTTGCCTGCCGAATAGCTCAGTGGTTAGAGCACTCGCATGGCAAGCGAGAGGTCCAGGGTTTGAGTCCCTGTTCAGCCAGGACTTTTTTCATATAAAATTAAATCATGGCCTGTTTGTGATTTGTCTGATTGTTATTAATGTTCTAGTGTACGATGCGTATTTCTCCATTCCTTTATCTTGCCTGCATCACTAATACACGAAACTTAACATGCATTCACATGGCATTTTTAAATTTCTTTAAACTTGCCAAAAGTGATGAAAACCACGGCTCTATTTTAAAGTATGTAAGTAAAGTACGTAGCTTAAGCATAATCATTCTGGGCAGAGGTTGATTCCACATATGCAAAATTACAGTAACAATATATCAAAAATAGTACATAACATTGGGAACTGAAAATATAACATTGTGGAGGACTGGGAAATAAGCATTAAGCCTGTCGAGTCCCAGACTTCAAGTATTTTTCCTAAATGAATTAATTACACATAAAAAAATCAAAAATAATGAATGCACACCATCCTCTCTATCAACAATGCGGTGACCACAGAGTAGAAAGAAATGACAGGATATTTCATCATGATTTTTCAGAATCAAATGAACTTGATCTGAATATCATAAAGAATATGCAATTTGTATGCACAAAAAATACTGTCCTTTCAATCCACAATGCGATGGCCACAAAGTAGAAAGAAAGGACAGGATAAAATGGTTATGATGGAAGTAAGAAAGTAAGCTTACCATCTTGACACAAATCTCCAGTCCAGCCATCATTGCAGACACAAGAAAAGGAGTTGATTTCATCCACACATTGCCCATTCACACAAGGGCTGCTTAAACATTCATCAATTTCTGGAAAAGACAATATCACACCAAAACACCAGTGTAAGTTGTTCATTAGTAATTAAAACTCAAGTTCCAGAAAGACACCGGATGCAAATACTGTGGCAAATTAAGGACATGCTACCTTGACTCCATTATTTTAGCTGCCAATATAGTTCCAGCTATCACGAGACTCTCAGGATAAATTTCAAATAATTGCTAGTTAAACAGTAAAGGATTTGCATTTTAAAAGTTATTTTTCTAAAGGCCCTCACTTCAGAAACTTGTGCAAACCTATGTAGCATGTAGGCCCTACTCAGTGTTTAAATTATTGTTGTAAGTAGGCATAAATGCTGTTAAAATTTTCAAAATTGCGCAACGATAAGAGCAACGCTAGATATGCGACATGGGGCATGAAGGTAGTAAGTTTGGTTAGTACTTCTAGGTTTATGAATTATATGTCACAATTTGTCAATGGTTTTATTGACTCATTTTTCCTTCCTATCTTTTGTCCAAGGCTATTCTTGGCACATTGTTTGACAGTATCAAAAAGGGGATTAAACGTAAAAAGGGTCATTATCTTTTGTACTTTTTCTTACCCACGCAATCTGGAACTGTTCCACTATAAATGCCATCGAAGCATAACAAGGTCGACATAGAATCAGACAACTCGTAGCCATCATCACATGATATGATTGCGATGCTGCCATGATCCGATGATGGTGCGTTGATTTCACCATTGGATGGTGGAATCAGGTCTGGGCAATTCTCTGTTACGTAAAAAAGTATGGAAAATTATTATCAATATAACACAATTCATATTTAAGAAATAGAATCAAAAGAGCCTGAGATAACCATATGTGAATAAGATTTTATCTTTTCAATACACACCAGATTATAGGCCTACACAATTATTGAAGAGCTCTATGTTCTATATAGGAAAAATTACTTGTTCTTTTTAGGTGTAGGTTCCTATCTTAGCATGTATAAATAAATAAATAAATAAATAAATAAATAATAAATAAACAAACAAACAAACAAATAAATAAACAAACAAACAAACAAACAAACAAACAAACAAACAAACAAACAAACAAACAAATAAATAAATAAATAAATAAATAAATAAAATGTGTGTAATTTAGTTTTAACTGATTGAGCTTGACCTCTGAAATGCATATTGTGAAATTTTAAGTTCAGCTTTCTTCTTGTTTTCTCTGGAGAGGCAAAAGAAAATATGCAACCCTGGGGATGAGGCTGTTATGAAAATACAAAAGAGACAGAAAATAGGTATACCAATAATTTTACAGTTTATGCTATATCTTCAAAAGTATAAAGAATTTGGAGCTGAAATTTTGGATTTAGAATCAGAAAAATATAGGCTTTGATGTGGTATCAAAAAATTACTACTTCCGGTTGAGTCTAGGGGATGAGAATGTGATCGGAACCTACACCTTTAAGTAAATGAGAGTTTGTGAAATGTTCACGTATACATTTTGGTTATTTGGTAAACCATGTAATGTCTTAGATTTATGAATCTCTCAGTTTAGTCTCCCTTTCTTAACAATCAATGCCTATTAGTTTTAATAGACACAGCTAAACCAAGGGCTTTAAAATAGTCCATTTATCCGGTGACCAGAAAACACAAATGTTGTATCATCCAATAGGGTTAGGTGAAGCCTGAAAGTTGAAAATATCCCACAAGTAGACACAAAAAGGTACTTCACCAAAGTCTCTACATAGTTTTTCAAAATTGACTGACAACAACACCAACAATACTGTTTCATATCACCATAGTAGCCTATTGTCATTTTAAGTCTTTGATGCAAAATTCCCTATGAATTTATATAATGCACTTGAGCTCCCCAAATCAATTACCCATAGACTTACCATAGCATATCGGCAACACATCGCTCCAGTTGCCATTTTGACAAATAATAGTGCTGCTCCCAACAAGTGTGTATCCACCAAAGCAGGCAAATGATGCGTTCTGACCATCCTTGTAGATGTACTGGAATGTCCCCGTCTCAAATCCATTAGCCGGGAAACCAAGACTTTTGCAGGTTCCTGTAAATGACAAAAATCAGAATTAGTTACGGATGAGCATAGAAAGGGCAATTTTGTAATATAGTTTGTGGCAGTAATTCATGACTGCTTACTTAAACTCGTGAGCACAAACTCGGACAGTTTTTACTTTGAAAATGTACACTCACATGAAACATGACTGTGTGATTGCGACATGTTCAGGATAAGCGAGCACTTTGTGTTTTGGGTTTTCTTTAAGCCCATTCATTTCTCCTAAATTACTTGCATATTGTTTGTGTATCTTAAATTTAATTGTTTTGTTTATAAAAATGTATTTATATACACATGTTTGTGAATTGCAAGTGATTTGAATAAATATTATTATTATTAATTATATCCACAAACTATAGCTGATTGAAATGCAAGATATATGCTAACAAATGGTAAGGTTCTCACAACAAAAGTAACTTGATTTATAACAATAACTTTCCATTTCACATCATTACTAAATCATATGTTGTAAGAAAGGGCATATCTCCATTTGAGTGGTGCTCTGGCAAAATGAGCGGAAAGTTGTGATTGAAGATTTTGAATAAATGGCTGCTTAAGTAAAAATATGGTGAAAAGATCAAATTTCGTTTTTTGACATAAAATGCATTAGTACATAACTGTGAAACTATACCTCGCGTTTTGAAGGTCAATTATGCCGGGAAGTGCAATTATTCACGAGTAATTGATCGCGTTTTGCAATCATACACTATAGTAATCAGTAACTTTAAAATCGATTTGCGAAAAAGATTATGAGTGGGCTGCCTTGTATTTCGATCTCTAAATGAAGATTGTATAAAGAAAGTATGACATATTATATCATTTGAAAGCTGAGATTATAGAGAATTAAAATATGTCATAAACTCAATTTTGAAAATTGTGACTTTCCGCTCATATTGCACCCCTCATTTTAAGACTGAACCATTTATTGTTGTAGTATAGTATTCTATTTTCTTTTTATACCCCTCTATTGACTTCAAAAGAGTAACATATAACCTTTAAGGCAATTATTGGGCCATGTACATGTAAATCTCTGCACTGATGGACTGATACATGGACATTTAATAACTATATAGAACACCCTTTCTAATGACATCAGGACTGAATGTTTGAAATAAATTATTATGATCTACTAAAATTTAACAATCATCTCCCCCTACGATATGCCATAACAGGACATTGTGTTGAAGATTGTTTAGCCCAAATACAACAGTACATACCTTGACAAAGGTCATCGGATTCGTCGTAGTTGTTGGCGCAATCATACGGGTAGTCATCACATACGTACTCCTGTGGTATGCACAGACCTTCTGGGCACCTGTATTCAACTGATGTACATGGTTCTGTGAAAAGAATGGCATTCAAATACTGTTAGCTAGTCATCTTTCACTTGTAAAAATTTAGTTTAGGATTTTAAAACAGACGTTATCATTTGAAAGTCAAAATGATCAAACAACCTTTCATATGACTAGATTCAAATCATTTTTCTATGTTTATAACAATTGGTAAACATACATATCTAAACCTAGTCTGGTCATGCCAAACTAAACTGACTTTTTCAGAAAATTTTCAGATAGTGAATATTTTAATATATATTTTTCATAACCTTTGGGGTTAACACAAGACCCTGAAATGTTAATCTTATGATATATTACCACTAGGAGACATTTTCAGCCCAAAATGACTTTTAAAAATACATACACAAAAATGGGGTCCTATAGATTTACAATTTGGAATGTACAATCATTCACGTCAGTTTATCAGTTTCTGCAAATTTCAGGCAATAAAAACGGTAAAAATAAACCTACTTGTCATCTAGCATTCACTTACCACAGCCAGCTTCCACAGATTCATCATAAAAATCCAGACAGTCACCAGGCCACAAATCACAAAAATAATCCTCAGGAATACAAGTCAGTTCTGGACAAGGTCTCTGCCCTGGTGGGCAGGTAAACACATCAGCAGTGGTTGGTGTATCTGTTGTTGTCTGAATTGTTGTCAGACGAAGAGTAGTCATGTTGGTCTTTGCCTTTGAAGTGGGTATGGTCACAACAGTTGTAGTGGGGGAGGATGTAGTGGCATCTTTACTTTTGGTTGTAGCGCCATCTGTTGTCTGTACAGGCAATGAAGTAGTGGGGCCTCTTGTGGTTTGATGAGGTCCGCTCTCTGTAGTTGCTGTGTCAGTCGTTTGACCACTTGTTGTCACTCTTAAAGTAGTTGGAACTTTGGCATGGGTAGTTGTCATATTTTTGCTTTCTGTAGTTACTGTTTCGGTTGTTTGACCACTTGCTGTTACTCTTAAAGTAGTTGGAATTTTGGCACGGGTAGTTGTCATATTTTTGCTTTCTGTTGTCATATTTTTGCTTTCTGTAGTTAGTGCTTCAGTCGTTTGACTGCTTGTTGTTACACTTAAAGTTGTTGGAATTTTGTCGTGAGTGGTTAGCTTCCTACTTTCTGTAGTTAGTGCTTCAGTAGTTTGACCACTAGTTGTCACACCTAAAGTTGTTGGAATTTTGTCTTGAGTGGTTAGCTTCTGGCTTTCTGTAGTTACTGCTTCTGTTGTTTGACCTTTTGTTGTAACTTTGAGGGTTGTAGGAACTTTAGGTTGAATAGTTGTCTCAATGTCACTTTCTGTTGTCCCAGCTTCAGTTGTAGGGAGTTTTGTAGGCATTCTTGGCTTAGTGGTAGTATCATTGCCCAATGTAGTAAGAGATTGCAGAGTGGTTTGTTTCCCAGTGGTTATCATAGAGTCAGTAGTTACACCCTCTGTAGATTCGGTGGTGATTCTTCCTAGAGTGGTTATGTTGCTAGCTGTTGTGATACCAGGTGTGGATGACTTTGGAGTGGTAACTTCTGCAGTTGTTACTGGTTTCGTTGTCTGCACAAGTATAGTTTGTGCTGCTGGTTCTTCAGATGTTATGCTTATGGAATCCTTTGAGTCTGTTGTAACTGGCATAGTTGTTCGAGCTTCAGTGATCTTCACAGTAGTTGCTGACTGTGTTGTTCTATCTCTTGGCTGACTCTCAGTAGTTGTTGGTTCTGATGTTGCAGATTGTTTTGTAATGGCTATGGTACTCTTGTGCGAAGTAGTAGCACTTCCAGTTGTTTGGTCTATTGGACGACTTTCAGTTGTCTTCTGCTCTGTAGATGCAGATTTTGTCATCGTTAAAATTGTTCCACTGTCTGTTGTTTTATCGTCTGGTTTGCTATCTGTGGTGGCAGACACTGTAGTAACAGGTACAGTGGTAATTTCCAAAGTACTTCCTGATTTAGTAGTGATACTTTCTGTTGTCTGATCCTTTGGTTGGCTTTCAGTTGTAATTGATTCTGAAGTAGCAGGATTTGTTGTAACAACTAAAGTGCTTGCAGGTTTTCCATCGGTTGTAGACAGTTTTGATGATAAAGGTTTGGTGGTAATTGGTGTTGTTTTTGCAGGTGAGGTCGTAGAACTTTCTGTTGTCTGATCCTTTGCCTGGCCTTCAGTTGTAATCGATTCTGAAGTAGCTGACTTTGTGGTAATGGCTAGAGTACTAGCATCTGGGGTAGTCACACCATCAGTTGTGCGACCCTTTTGTTGACCTTCAGTTGTAATCGATTCTGAAGTCACAGGCTTGGTTGTGATAGCTAGAGTACTAGCATCTGGGGTTGTTACACCTTCACTTGTGCGACCCTTTTGTATATCTTCCGTTGTAATTGATTCTGAAGTTGCAAACTTAGTAATAACAGATAGAGTACTGGCACCAGGGGTGGTCAAACTGTCGGTTGTACGATCCCTCTGTTGACGTTCAGTCGTAATTGACTCCGGTGTCACAGGTTTAGTACCAGGGGTACTTGCACCTTGAGTTGTGAGATCCTTTTGTCTGCTTTCAGTTGTTGTCGATGCTGAAGTAGCAGGTTTTGTAGAAATGGATAAGGTACTAGCATCAGCAGTGGTTGCATCCTTAGTTGTACGATCTTCTTGCGGGCTCTCAGTCGTAATCAACTCTGACGTAGCAGGCTTGGTGGTGATAGATAGAGTACTGGCACCCAAGGTTGTTGCACTATCAGTGGTGCGATCCTTTTGACGACTTTCAGTTGTAACGGATTCAGAAGTAACAGGATTGGTAGTAATCACTAAAGTACTTCCAGCCTGGGTAGCAATGCTTTCAGTAGTTTGATTTAACTGATTCCCTGAAGTAGTAATACGAGACGAGCTAGCTTCTGCAACTTGTGTGCTAGCACTTTCTGACGTAACAGAGTTAGTTGTGACTATTACAGTACTTGCTGGACTTGTTGTTGCTGTCTCTGTAGATGCATCTGCTGCTTTGGTTGTAGAAGTCATTTGTGTTGTCATTGGTCTGGTTGCCACAGGGGATGTGGCTTTGATTGTAGTACCAGGTTTGGTAGTGTCTTCAGCAACAGTTGTTTGCGTTGCTGTGGTCGGAACTCTTTTTGTTGTTTGGGTGGTTGTTTGTTCTGACGTAGTTTGAGGTAAAGTTGTTATCTCTTGAGTAGTGGTAGATTCTTCTGTGGATGCTTTTAAAGTTGTTTGAACTTGTGTTGTTTCGGATGCTGTTGACTGGTGAATCGCTTGTGTTGATACCTTTGCCTCTGATGTTGCCTGCTTCTTAGTTGGTGTCACTGACCCAGTAATTTGTTTTGTGGTTATTTGGACTGGTGTTTCAGGATTCGTGGTGATTTCTAAAGTTGTTTGAGACACTTCTGTTGTAGCAGTCTCATCTGTTGATGTTTGTGAAGTTAAAACAGCAGTTGACAATTTCTTAGCTTCTGGTGTTTGCATTTTGGTTGTCAATTTCAAGGTTGTTTTATCCGTTGATGCCAAAATTGGTGCAGTTGTTGCTTTTTCAGTTGTGAGATCAATTGTTGTATGTGTTGAAGTTACTGAGAGAGTTGTAGTCTCAGTAGTTTCTCCAGCAGAAGTTGTTTCTGGTTCTGTGGTTATACCTTGTGTAGTAGTTGGTTTAGTTGTTGGCGCTGTGGTTTTACGATTAGCTTCTTGTGTCGTCATCAATGTGGTTGTAGGTTGTGCAAGTGACGGAGTTTGAGCAGCGGTAGTATCAACAGTTTTTGTTGTCTGGTCCACTGTAGTCACAACAGTTGACCGTGCAATTGTTGAAGGTGATTGAGTGGTACTTTCTGTTGTAGACTGCACCACTGCTGTAGATCCATTGAAGGTTGAAGGAACCACAGATGTAGATGCAAACTCTGTTGTACTCTTGCCAGTTGTAACGACATACTTCTCAGGTGTAGAGCTAGTAGTTGTTGCTTCACTTGTACTTGCAATATTCGTGGTTGTGATACTTGTGGTAGATGCAACAGTTGAGGGTACTTTAGTAGTACTTTCTCCAGTTGTAGCAACAGACTCCTCAGTTGTTGTTGGACTGATAGTTGTTGCTTCATTTGTGCTTGCAAAGTTTGTGGTTGTAATACTTGTAGTAGCTGCAATTGATGAGGGTAATTTAGTTGTACTCTCCCCAGTCGTAATGATAGATTCCTCAGTTGAAATTGGACCAACAGTTGTCACTTTACTTGTGCTTGCAACATCTGTAGTTGTGATACTTGTGGTAGATGCAATTGTTGAGGGCGCTTTAGTTGTACTCTCTTCAGTTGAGACAACAGATTCCTTGGTCGAAGTAGGACCCATGGTTGTTGATTCAGTTGTGCTTGCAACATTTGTAGTTGTGATACTTGTGGTGGATGCAATAGTTGAGGGCGCTTTAGTTGTGCTCTCTTCTGTTGGATCGATTGTGTTTGCCTTACTTGTGCTTGCAAAGTTTGTTGTGGTGATACTTGTAGTAGCTGCAATTGTTGTGGGCAATTTAGTTGTACTATCCCCAGTTGTAATGACAGATTCCTCAGTTGAAGTTGGACCAACAGTTGTCACTTTACTTGTGCTTACAACATCTGTGGTTGTGATACCTGTAGTAGTTTCAACAGTTGAGGGCGCTTTAGTTGTGCTCTCTTCAGTTGAAGCAACAGACTCCTCAGTTGAAGTTGGACCGATGGTTGTTGATTCAGTTGTGCTTACAACATCTGTAGTTGTGATTCTTGTGGTAGATGCAACTGTTGAGGGCGATTTAGTTGTGCTCTCTTCAGTTGAAGCGACAGACACCTCAGTTGAAGTTGGACCGATAGTTGTTGCTTCACTTGTGCTTGCAACATCTGTGGTTGTGATACCTGTGGTAGATGCAA
>JXSR01S043074.1:0-21746 GCA_000969725.1 Ophiothrix spiculata | reverse complement strand
TTTCAAAACATCGACGGGTACGATATATCATTAACTGTCAAAATATCGTACACCCGATTTATCGATGTTATTTTCAAAATATCGGCAAGTACGATATATCGATAAACCTTGAAATCCAATATCGGCAATATCGATGTTTTTTAAAAATCGATATATCTCGATATATCGAATTATCGACCATGCTTACGAAAGTAAGGGTTATTGTTTCAAAGCACAAAAGTTTTGAAATCACTTCTTTTTCAAGTATTTCCCAGTATTTCCCACTTTAGCCAAAATTTGCTTGGTGGTATTTACCGGTAAATACCGGTATTTCCCGCCCGGTATTTCCCGCCCCGGGAAATACCGGCCAACCTTGGCTCAAACCCAAGGTAAATTTTAACCGAAGGCACCGAAGGCATTTGCCGTCGGTGCCCCTACCAGTTGCCTTGATGCCCTATTACTTAGCAATGCCTAATGCTATTCTTAAACATGTAATTGCCTTCTAAAACAGTGTGCCCTTTCAAAATTGCCTTGAAATGGGGTGCCCTTCAGAATCCTTAAAATTAACCCTGGTCAAACCTCTTTAATTATTGTGCAATTTTGTATTTCAGAGTCGCAGATATGTTTCTTTATAAAAAATTAAAATTAATTATGGTTACCATAAACAATTTTCATATGTATCTCCAAAACGGTACAAACTCAGCTGTGAAATTTCATACGGGCTATGAGAAAAATATGAGCAATATTTTGGTACCAAAATCTCAAAAAATAATGTGAAAAAAAGTTGGAAGTAATCGCACCATGCTCCTTTAACAGCGTTTAGCCATGAGCTGTCGGGCTTTTGCCCTCTGTGCGCCTGCAGAGAGCGCGTATATAGGTCACTGGGAGGGGAGATCAGAGAGGGTGGTATTTTTCAATTTCAAGGGGTGGTTTGTGAACGGTCCCTTAAAAGTTTTTAAAAAAAAATGTTCTTCCAGGAAGTCTGGAAATAACATGGACCTAAATGATTTGTACATGGTACTCATAACAATGTGTGAATTTGATACCATGATATGCATGTGCACTGTGCAGTAATAATAGTATACTTGACTGTATGTATGCTTTGACTGTAATGTATGCATGTGGTTGTGTATATTCGCATCATGTGCTTCCTGACTGTTGAGATACAAATCCATGAAATGTTTATGAAGCTCCTTCAAGCAAGATATATAATAATATGAGTGCAAATCAATATGTCAATGCCTATCAATGGCATGCTTCTATCAAGGTTTTATATCTATTTACAGACCATACCCAATTTACGCAATATTGTGATTGATTTTAATGCTTGTATAGGTGCAGACTCTGCAGTGATCGTAGAGCTACATGTAGAGAATCGGGAATATAAAATAACTTGGAGTAATAATCTTAAATTCTATGTCTGCTCAATTGTATTTCTGTAATGCATCAAACACGTTACGGTACAATTATTAGGCCAAGTAAATGTGTGCTTTACATCGTCGCCCACCCCAATTTTCAAGATTTTGAAATACACTGTAGTTTAATTATTTTCCCTTGTTTGTTCCATATTTAACTTCTGAAACTTTTGTACTGGAAATACATACTTTAAAGTGTTTGATGATCATTAATAAACATATTCCAAACACTTTCTTCAAGCTAGGGGTAAAGCAATTTGGAAATAACAAAAAAAAATAGGAGGGCCTCTCCAATTTTGGACTCTGTCAATAAAGCCATATGGATTTTACATAGAAATAAATAATACATTTTGGAAAAATAATAAATAATAAGGACCTCCACTTCACCAATTTTTTTTACGGACGTAAAACACATAATTAGTTTTACTTGGCCTTAGGCCCTTCGCACTCGATTTTTAGTTTCCTGTTGCAGCTATTAAAATAGTTGGGCGGTCTCTTTTCATTAAAAAGTCATTATTTTTGTAGAATCCAAATATGTGAGATAATTCAATTGACATAGTATCAATACAGTTATTAAATCACACTAATATTTTTTGTGTTTGTCTATGCACAGAAACATTTTTTTTTCCATTTTCAACTTTCAATTTTGGGCAATAAAATGTCAAAAATTATTTGCCTTGGACAAAACCAGCATCAGCTGTTTTGAGTATGCAATGCCAATATTTTCATTATTACTCATGTGCCATGCACCCACCCCATGGAAACTGTTTTATATCAACATTTGGGAGAAGCCTGTTATTTTTAGCCATACAAACTTTGCCTTTTGTTTTATAAAATATTTAAAAATAATGAAACCATCTCAAATAATGAATTACATGTACTTGGGAATTTTGGATATTTGGGGCGGGCGGAAACAGGAAACTAAAAATTAAGTTCGACGGGACTTATGTTCATGGATGTTATCTTGCGGGGACTGTGTAGCAACGCTTGTTGTGCATTCGTTGATTTCGGATTGGAATTCTAAAAAGATACATTTGTAACTCTAAACTCCTGTAAATTGCCAGTTGGTTTTCTGAATATGATCTTGCCTCTAGAGACTAGATGTGCACAATCGTGAAATTTGTTGAAAAAATCCAATTGCAGGAATAAAACCAGAGTACCAGTACAGGCTAAACAATGTGTTGTGCCATGGGCGGGGCCATGGGAAGAACAACTTTCCCAACGGTACTGTTTTTCCAATAGATTTTCTTTCCCTGGATCATGATGTGCCAAGATTCAAGGAAAAGTTTTGCTTGAAACATTTTACAAACCCAACAAATTGTTTTGTCTGAAGTCATGTATCCACCTCTTCATACATGTACAAACAGGAGCAGAACTTTATGTAGGGATATAATTTACTGCAAAATCTTGCGCAGTAGCCCAGATCAAATGTTTTGTAAACCACTGAAATTAATGCATTTTGTAAACAATTTTGTCAACCCATGTACTCATTCCATTCATTTGTACTATGATATTGTTGTAACTTTTATGCATATAAATTTTGTAATTGTATCTTATCTATAGGCTGTCATTTAATAGAATAAAATACATTTGAAGTTGAACTTTCAACCTTGAGAGTTAGCAATCGGTAACAATTCTTCTATGTTTACACGAGTGAGCTTTTGCTTGGTAGAAGACAGTACTTAGACTATTATCCACTTTGACAGATCCGTGCATGAATTAGCCCAAGTTTTAACTCAAAAATGTCACAAACGTTACAAAAAGTTAAACAAAAATATCACAAACGTTACCAAACAAAACAATGCATTAAAAAAAATCCTGATGATAGAATTGCCTTCAACTTCATGAAATTATTTGTAAATATGTCGCCCATCATCTGTGGAAAGCGTGATTTACAAAATTTGCTAACAGTCATGTCAGAAGTTTTACTTTTAAGTCTTTTAGAGCAAAAAAACATATTGTGCGATGTCACAAACATTACCGAACTTTATTAAATTTATTTTCAAACACCTACATGTACATATCTTGGTGCCACCAATGGGCACTATTATCAACAACAAACTCATGGATAGAACGGAAAAAGTAGGAGCTGAAGCCATTTAAAAGTGAAATTTTTCACTTTTTTGATTACAAATGTCACTTTGGAATGCCCTTATTATGCCATGTTCTGTCTTGTCAAGCTCTGAATCCCCCCTCAACGATATAATGCCATCCTTGAAAGGAATTCCATACAAAGTGTATGTTATCTTTATGGCTTCACGTTAACATCATGTTCATGTTGCAATTTTATTCTCTCTTTTGTACAGATTCTACTAAGTGAAATTTTTCACTTTTTTGATTACAAAATTGAAATGTTACTTTGGAATTGCCCTTATGCCATGTTCTGTCTTGTCAAGTTCTGAATCCCCCCTCAACGATATAATGCCATCCGTGAAATGAATTCCATACAAAGTGTTTGTTATCTTTATGGCTTCACGTTAACATCATGTTCATGTTGCAATTTTATTCTCTCTTTTGTACAGATTCTACTCCTGCTGAACGGGAGGAATTAATGATAAAGAAATTACAACAATGTTGTGTAGTTTTCGACTTTGTCACAGACCCGCTAAGCGACCTCAAATGGAAAGAGGTCAAGAGAGCGGCACTCAACGAGTTGGTGGACTATGTCACACATCAACGCGGTGTTTTAACAGAAGCTATATATCCAGAATCAGTACGAATGGTGAGTACATTCATATAGTGCTGGTCAAGAAAGAAATGTTGGATTATTTTAGTAGAAGTTTGTACGTGTATGCCTCTGAAGTTATAATATATGTGGATTTAATTCCTGATGTGTGCCTTCAGCGTATACGCCATAGCAATGGTCTCTAGCGAAAGTGTACATTTTTTGAGTTGTGATGTCCGTGTCATACTCAAGATTGGCAGTACTGCATGTTCAGGAATTAAATCCAAACATTTTCTAATCAATCCTGATTACCAAACACTTGATGAAATAATCTGTTTTAAATAATAATCAATAATCAATTTTAAAGCCAGTTTGGGCATAATTTGAACATGATTTTTTGGTTTTGGTTGCAAGTCTTCTATTTACTGGACAATGTAAACTGGGTTTTTTTTTAGTTTAAATCTAATTTTTAAAAGAAAAAGGTTTCTTGCGCTTTGTTTTGTAAAACTGTGGTTGAAATTGTGTCCGGGACGCGATACTTTGATACTTGTGTAGGCCTACATTCCAGATCTTTTATATCAGTAGCATTTTATATAGGCCTATAGATATCAATTACCGAAGGTCATTTTTGCATTTTTTTCTTTTATATCTAGCAGGCTTTAAATCTAGATCTTTTACCGCTTCTAAATCCGAACAACTCTGGCCTTTGCCTCGTAGTTGTGTGAATAAGGATGAAACTTCTCTTTATTCACAAAACCATCAAGATTACGTAGTTGTGCGAATGGCCACTTCGTTCAAAAATGTCCTTATCCCTCGAGATTCGAACCCCTGAGCTCTCACATTTTAATCCAATGCCCAGTCGTGGCAACCCACCAAGTGTGACCTGCCTCAGCAGCACTTTCGTGCCCATATAGAGCCCCAAGTCTATGACGTACATGTATTTGGGCTTCTAAATTTTAACTTGTTGGATATTGTTGGATAGCTCTAGTAGTTGAAGGGTTAAGCATTAGAATCGTTCAGTTTTTGAAGAAAGCATGACACTTTGCACATGGTATCTATAATACCCAGGGGTCTTAAAAAGAAATGGATACAAATATATTTCCACCTCTGAGGGCCGCCATTTTGAATTCAAATATGGCCGTCATAATCCCTATATTTTGCCCATATATAATGTTTTATTGCACCTAACACCAAAATTCAAACGCCTTTACATATATTTTTGATGTCCAGGATAATGTTAGTAGTAACAGCATTCATGTTTGAGACCGTCATATTGGATTTCAAGATAGCCGCCGCGTGTTTTACATACACAATGTTACCTACAATAGTTAGACTAAGGATACCGTATCCTAATCCACCAGGTAGGCACAGGCAAACACGTTTTATTGTTTCAGGACCCTTAATTATCCAAATCAATTTGTTTGCCAATATTTTAGTGGTGAATATGACCATGAGGGCGTTTTTTACTAAAATGGCTGCCTAAAATAAATGGCACATCTTTATTGTAAACCGCATTTATTAACTCATAAACTACTTGATGTTAACACCTTTTGCATTGATAAACGGCTTCTGGAGTTCAACAACACGTTGGGAAAATAAGACATTGGGGATAGAGTCAAATTACATGTTCAAAATGGCAATCAAAATGATTGTAATTGACTAAAAAGCCCTTTATCACCATGTATAACCTGATATCATTTTCAAATTAGTAAACAGAAGCTTAAAAGTTTATAACAAGATCATTTTATCGCCGAATTATGTCATTCTCATATTTTAAATTAAAAAAGGTTCCATTAATGAGATCTAAAATGGCTGCTAAAATACATTTTGCTACCTGGAAATTGACCAGAGTGGCATTAAAACATCAAGAAATGGGTAAAATATTAAATAATCAATTATTCATGCAAAATGGTATTCAGGATAACATTAAGCCCCCTCTTTCTAAAATTAGATTTTACAAATTCAAAATGGTGTCCACGTAAAATTTAAAAATACATTTTAACGCTAAAATGGGCTAGGGTGGCATTAAAACTACATTTAAACATCAAATATTCAAAATAATCAATAAAAAGTGACTTTTTGGGTAACAACTGACAAACTTATCCGTAAATTGAATTGCTAGTACATTAGGGGCCACAATAGGGTTCCAAAGTAGACTCAAATGACTGTTAAAATGTAATTTTAAACTAAAGTAAGAGTGACATTTAAACTGCATTAGAAACATTTATTATTTAAAATCGATGGACAATTATTTTAGGGATTGCAACATGACTTTTTATTCCCAATTTAGGTTGAATACATGTTTCATATCCACAATGGTACCAAAGTTGAATGAGCACCGAAATGCAAATATTTATATTCAAATACGTAATACCACCATTAAAGACAGCATTTAAAACTGTATTAAAAAAACACATTTTTTTCAATAGGACAATATCCGAATTGAGTCATTCAATTCAATTTGGTGGAGAAACTGAATAACAAGGGCTGCGAAAGAGCTGCCAAATGCATTTTTTCCTAAGCTCTATGGCAAATTTTGACCTTATTATATTGGAATATACGACAACATTTTAGGGATATTTATTTATACTGTAACTCTCAAAACCATTGTCCTTGATAATTTCGAATATTCAATATTTTCAAAATCACTTTAATGGTGGTCTAACCCATTAAGGCATAAAAATGTTTTTATAAAAAGTCATTTTGGAATTTATCTTGGTACTATTGTGGATTTTAAACATGGTTACAACCTTAACGTTGGGGTAAAAGTTCCTATCATAATCTTTAGAACATTTCCTATTGCTTAATTTGAATTATAAATGGTCTATAATGCTACTCAAATACATTTTGTAATATAAAATATATAGTGGTGGCCTTTTTTGTTCATTGTGAGCGTCATTTTTTATTTGAAACTTGCTTACAATTCAGATTTTGTATAATTGGGTCACTTATTACTCTAAAAATCGCTTTCCATGGATTATTCTGAATATTGGTAAATGTTTATATTTAGCTTAAACGCCACGCCATGTTTGGCTACATAAATGTATTTTTGCGGCCGTTTAGGAATTCATTATAGGTGCTGTTAGGATTTAAACATGTAATCAACACAGTTGCAATCCGTTTTGCATTGATTTAAATTTTAGATAATAAAAGGCCCTTTCAATCCCATTAAATAACCCAGTTCTGAGCAACAGCATTGTATTTTGACGCCGGATCATTTATGAGCTGATTATGGGCACCATATTGCATTTGAAATAATGCGTTATGACAAAAATGTTACCGTAACCCCACATTTTTACTGATTACTAATGATAATAGCCGTTAAAAGGCTTATTTCGGTCAGTTTTCTAAATATGATATTTTGTGGCCATTGTGGCCGCCATTTTGAATTAAAACATATACACCTACTAATTTTAATCCCAATATGTTTGTTAAACTCATTTGAATGAAAGAGGAAAGTTGATATTAAAGTGGTTTACAAGTGACTTTAATCATGTTTTTCTTTTAATGAAACTATGCTATTTATTTATTGTGGCTTTTTTGAAAAAAAAAGCGCCCCCACAGTCACACCGACCACCAGTAACAAGGTAAGATTTAGATACCTATCATGGGCCTTTGCTAAAAGAAATATGTAACAAATGCTTGTTCCTACGGGTATGGGTGGCCCCTAGAAGCTCGTATACTAATATTGAAATTGATATACAAGTTGCAGTGTAAACACCATGCGGCCATCTTGAACACCAATTATGACGGCTTGACATAAATTCTGTGACTCCCAAAATATTCTGGGGCATATAAAACATAGGTAAAGGCGTTAGAATGTTGGTCTAAAGTGTCATAGAACAGGAGATATGGGCAAAAAAATAGGGATTAGACAGCTATATTTAAATTCAAAATGGCGGCCATCAGAGGGAGAAAAATATTTGTATCCATTTCTTTTCATATACCTTGGGTATCATAGATACCGTGTTCAAATTTTCATGCTTTCTTCAAAAACTGAACGATTCTGGTAAATGATTGATCTTAGCTATTCCGCTATAGGCAGGTTAGGGTTATGGTGCTTTTCTCATTCTCTGTTATTTCTGAAATAAATGTGTCACTTGAACTAATAATCGGTTTACATACATGTTATACAGTGGAACCTCGTTAACACAAAATCACTGGGGCCAAAGAGTTTAATTTGGGTTATCAGTATTTTATGTTATTCAACTGATTTCACATAAGAAATCAATACTTGGGACTAAACAAACATTTTCTGTTATCAGGGTTTTTGTGTTAACGAGGTTCCACTGTAGGTAAATTATAGGTGTTGTCTACCAATTTGGAACTGATACGGCAATGATCAGTGCTAATCAGAACCCACTGATTGCTTTGGTGTAACATATTTAGCATATAGGCCTACATACAATATATTTGAATATGTCAACCTTGAACGTAATCAATATACCGGTATACAGATCTCTTTCCATTTCAGATCCAATAAAATGTTGTTTTAGCCATTCCATCTCATAAAAACGCTGCATAGCCTTTGATCAAGAAAATTGGCACTTTGGCAGAGCAAACATTGTGTATTCAAATCATGTCTTGCATCATTATGGTTGCTATGGTGACCAAGTCTCCTAGGATGTGAAAATCCTCTTTTAAACAGGCCATCTTAAATGTGTGCAGCCGTAATCTGTACACTAATTGCTCCTCAGTCTTGTTACAATGGTAGCTAGTTTCTGTGTAATTGCTTTCTTAGAATTTGCCCCAGAAACAAAACATGCATGCAGAGGCAGCCTGTAGAAGATTTTCAACTGTAGACGAGTCAAACAGTGTATCAAAGAAGCACTGATAAATCGGTTATAATAACCATAATGGTGATTTGTGAAGAGCTTGTAACAGTGGTATCCACTGTTAACAATGATCATGTCGCTTTTGCTGTATAAAAATCAAACAACATAGAACAAGATAGTCTCATGAATTTGCCAAATGTTGTAAGCCAGTACAGGGGAAAGCTTCAGAATACTACAAATGTTTTGAATAAAGTGTTCTTGAATACAATGATCGATGATGACAGTTTGACATGTTCTAGACCAGGGTCCCAGATGTAGGTCTACAGATTTTACTTCGTTTTTAAGGCATAAACATTACCTTGTTGCAAATATCAATTAATTTGTCTGCACTTGTGTCAGCCAAATTTAAAGATTGTATAGATAAAGCTATTTTTATTATTTCAGAGATGCCACATTTCAGAATAAATTCTGAATTCGGAATTTTTCAATTGGTTTAAGCCTAAATTCAGATTTTTCTATTGGTTGTTTCGTGTACAAAGGTATAGGCAATTTTGGTTTCTCACATTCTTTCGAAGTCTTTCAGATTGTTTGAACACCAATGAGTGGCATCTCTGTTATTTACTTACATGGCCTCCTGAATACGTACGTTTGTAATAAGTAATAATGCTTTGCACAACAACCAGAGAAAACATATTTCTTTGCTTTTTAGCCCATGTAATAATTTTATTTTTTTTTGGTCATAAAAAATGTTTGATTATTGAAATTATTGATTATTATTCCACAAAAATACAAGAAAATGTAATTAATAGTAATGTCCACCTGTTTATTCTTCTCTTTCCAGTTTGCATTTAATATGTTCAGAACACTTCCACCCCCATCAAATCCCAGCGGAGCAGAGTTTGACCCAGAAGAAGATGAACCCACATTAGAAGCAGCTTGGCCACATTTACAGGTATGTCATTATTCAATTTTAAATTTACAATTAAGGGACTTGATCAATAAATCTAGATCAATAGTAAGGTTGAACCGATGGCTCATTTCCTTTCCGATACGATATGCCGATGTTTTATATCTGTCACTTTGCCGATACGATATCTGTTACCGATGTTTTAGTACATCATCAGCTGTTCAAAAACGTAGCCTAGCCCAGCTAGCTCTAGGCCACTCTTTTAGTGCATCAACAGCTGATCAAAAATGTGGCCTACACGCTTTTAGTGCATCATCAGCTGATCAAAAACGTGGCCTAGCCCAGCTAGGGCTAGGCCTTGCTTTTAGTGCATCATCAGCTGATCAAAAACGTGGCCTAGCCCAGCTAGGGCTAGGCCACGCTTTTTAGTGCATCATCAGCTGATCAAAAACGTGGCCTAGGCCACGCTTTTATCTGTCAGTGTTTTAGTGCATCATTAGCTGATAAAAAACGTGGCCTAGCCCAGCTAGGCTTAAATCCATACATCGGTTAAAGTTCATCGGCAAAGACAGGTGATTTTACCGATACGATGTTTTGCTGATAGGGTGTAATATCGGCCCGATACGATGGCCGATACGATGCATCGGTTCAAGCTTAATAAATATACAAATATTGACTGTTCATGAGGGCTATAGGAAAAAAAGAAGTGATCTTCAGACTATATAATTTCCCGAGATCAAATGTCAATGGAAATAAAATACTATAGCGTCTCAAGATCAATGAGGGGAAATGTTTTTTTGCTATTGTCAGTATGAATAAGCAGTCAATATTTGTTTTATACATTGATTTTGTTTTGAGTGGGCAATAGTAAAAAATATTGACCAGCTCAGATCATGCCAACCAGTATATTTAGTCTCTGGACACTAGACTTTGCAGGACCATCATGGTCTTATTGATATTTACAGAAAAACAAAGATACATACAGGTATTTAGAATTAGCCAAACAGCAAATGAGCAAATTACATTGAAAACATTTTGAAAGCAATTTTTCATTTATACTGCACAGGCTGCAAAAGGAACTTACTTTTAGTTTTAACAATTGGCAAAAGCCATGACGTTCCCAATAGTGGACACACTAAATTAAAGGGATTCCAAAACAACAAGACCAAACAAATGTGACAAAAATGACAAAGGGAATTTTTTTTCAATGAAATCAGTGGCATTTCTGGTTTGTGAACGGTCCCTAATATGGAACAAACACCCACCAGTAAGATGACCATTTAAAGATAATTTAATTTTTCTGTAGAAATCCTTTAAATGAACCGTCATCAGGTGAGATGTTTGGTGAACCCCGGGAAAAAGGGACCCATTCATATACCAAATGCCAACATTTTGAGTCAAATTTATACATAAAGTGGAATTATCTGCAAAAATTTACACTAATTTGGCACCAATTTAGGCTGATTTTTGTTTGAAATTTAGGGGATAAATTTAGAAAATATTTTTTAGTAAAATTTAAAATTTAGACCTATCAAAATACCGCATTTTGCAAAGAAAAGGGACCCATTGGCATACCAGACAGCCTGATTTTGCTACCCAAGTTTGCTGCACATCCCTGTAATCACTTCTGTAGTAAGTACCCCTCCCGAGTCGCGAACCGACTTGTTTAATTATTAAGCATCGTTATTAAAGCTTTTGTCATGAAATGCATTCAGACCAGTTGTCAGTACTGATTAAAAACTCTTAGACTTGCAGTATAAGAAATTGGTCTTGTAGATTTAAAAATTGAAAATGATAGCTCATGCTGAGAAAGTAGTGAAAGAATTTTCTTTGGCTCAAATACAAGAATCAGCTGTTATATTTAGATACATATAAAGTAGGTCATTGCCAGCTCACTTAGTGTTGGTCACCTAATACATCATCCAGTCCATTGGAGTGGGTAGAATTCACATCATGTAATAGAGCTGTTGACACAAGCTAGTGTGGGTCAAGTGTCTTAAACATAGCTAGTATCCATATGAAATGTAAACATAGTGAGACTAAATATCCATTTATAAAACTTGTGTTTAAATACAGTTATTTGTTGTCAAGTTTCAAGAGGGATTTTTGAGGCATTGCTGAGATTTAAATCTGAATTCAGATGTTTTTTCTCAGTGTGTTCAATCTCTGTTTGCCAATTAAAGGGTAGCATCAGGTCCAAAATCTTGGGAGTCCCTAAAGACTTTAAAGCATGTATAAAATACAACAAACCTCAAAATTTGGTGAGTCCGGGATGCAGTTTGGTGAGTCGGAATTTGGTTGGCTCGTATAGACTATTCAATTCATTTTTGTTATTCCATAAATAACAATTCTGTTTGTGTCCAATAAATACATTCATCAGTCCCTGTTACCCACTGTTTTATGTTACTATTTATGGTTTATAAAACATGATTTACTTGTTACAACAGATTAATTACATTTACAAATTGTATGATTTAAAAATAATTAACATATAACCGTATACTGTAAGGAACCAACATAAAGTTTGAACTTGATTTTCTGTTTATCTTTAAATTTCTACCCAACAGCTAGTATATGAATACTTTTTACGTTTCTTGGAATCGCCCGATTTTCAACCCAACCCAGCCAAGAAGTTTATAGACCAGAAATTTGTAATGCAGGTAAGATCAGAAAAAGAATCTCTTTTCCCCCAGACCATGAGCAGAATGCATGGTAAGGTTGGACTGGTTCCTTGATCTGGATTAGTCCGATCAATAGGACCTTTTTTTTTCGGTGATACTATCAACAATACATATCCACCATCACATAATAATCCATCCATTGACTACTAGAATACCCCGAGTTCTAGTAGTTCTAGTGGAGCTCGTGTGGTCTAGTGGAACAGAGCAGGACTGCGAATCTGTAGGTCGTGAGTTCGAGCCCCGCTACGGCCAACGGGTTATGTCCTTGGGCAAGACATTTAATCCTAATTGCTTCGTCGACCCAAGCGTTATCATGGGTAGTTACTAGGAATATACTCAATAGGCGCCGTGATTGTAAGGCAGCCGCGTAAGTTGGTTATATTCTATTGGTAACGGAATAAATGTAAAGCGCTTTGATCAATTCTGGAAAAGCGCTATATAAGCACTGACATTTATTTTTTTTTATTTTTAGATAACCCACTGATCTCATCCTGAAAAAAAGGTGGGTAGTAAGTGGCTTTCTAGATCACTGGACTTGGTAGTTATATGGGCCTTACACAGTATGTGTACATATTTTTGTAAAACAAAAATGAAATTATTCTTATGAAGTCTGTGATTTACTCTTGCATTCCAAATTTCTCTGAGTGAGAAATATGGCAAAGGAGAGAAAGTTCTGAAAGTTTCATCTTTATAGTGCAAGTAGTTTTTACGTTATGGCTGATTTAGTCGTCAAATATTACATATTTTGCACTTACCAACGCGAGATTTAAAAACAAGTACATTTTGAATGGATTTTGGAATGCCTACTACCTATCAAACTCTAACAATTGCCATTAAATATTACAAACAACAGGTCAAACTCTCAAAAAAAAACCAGAAGTTTTAATTTCATGTTTTAAATTTTCATTCAAGATTTGAGTAGAAACTGATAACGGTTGCAACATTGTATGTCAATGTTTTTTCATATCTTTGAAGACATGCAGATATGGCCTAGGTTATGATATCTAATTTGATTTGGCTTTTCTGAAATCGTTGTGTAATGGTTAAGTTGCAGAAACATTAATTTGTGGCATAGGGATCATATATTTCATCCTGCAAACATGAAATGGTAATGGTCAAACATGTATGTCAATTTTCTGTTTGACCATTATTTCTCCCATAGGAAGCCAATGGGGGAACAAAATTTAATTTACTATATAGTACTGAAAGTACATTTGATTATCTTGCTTCAACACAGAGATACATAATATCAATCTAATTTTATGATTTTAGTAGATTTAAATAAATTAAACACATTTTGAATTTTTTCACTAATCTCTCACTAATATGTACAAATACCATATAAATGCCCATATAGCTTTATATCCCTCAATATTTTGTGTCACCCGGAAAAGCAACAACAAACAAACAAACAAGGGTTCTATAAATCGAATATACTTATCATTTTTTTTAAAGGTTTTTTTTGTTAAAACATTACAAAATCCACTGAAGTGATCCATGAAAGGGTATTATTTTTTATTTGTTACCTTTTGCAGTACAATAAAGAGAGATATAGGCAATACTGGTAGTTAGTACTAACTCCTCTTACATTTAAAGGCTTTAAAGACAAAATAGTTGTGTCTACACTGTAGATGAAATACTGAAATTGTGTGTAATGTCCGAACAACAAAATGTAATGTCCGTAACGGGTACAAAGTCAGATTTAAGTATTTATTTTAAAATCCAAAGATATCATGTTGTAGCAACAAGCAAACTAACAGAGAATATAAAGTGAAACTGAAATTGAATGCTTTGCATTTGTTTTGAAGAAAACCATGCATAAAATTGTTACGGACATTACACGTCTTATGGAAAATCTGACGTAAAATTCATGAGCTAAAAGTAAACCTTTGATGTAAATTTTTATGGATTTTTAAAATATTTTTATGAAGTATGAACTCTTTAATATGATTGTTTAAAAGCTATTTAAGTGTTTATGATGCATAATTTATCTGTCACCGAGCTGAAATAAATGGTCAACAAATTGTTGACACTGGATTTAGAAGTCACACATTGATACATGTGCAGACAATTGCAATGTTTGGTACCTGACCATTAATATGTGCGTTGTGTGAATTTGACAACTATTTGTCATTATATGTTGTTGGGAGATACTAATGGAAAACACGTATTACGAGTTTCCTGTGTTGGTCCAATGTTAATAAGAGATGGCATTATCTATCACTCAAACTGTGGACATCACTAGACAATTACTTGAGGCGTTTTGTTAAGAGAGCATCAGGCCATTAACAGAATCGGAGTAATATTGAGGAGAAATGAAACTTCTTTTGAAATGTTCTCAACATCTTGTAAATTAGTTTATCCCTTTTCTTTCCTACATCAGTTTTTTATGAAAAATTCCTTTCTTTGATAATCAGAAACAGAATAACTTATTTGATAAAATATTGACATGTTTTACTGGCTTTTCATCATTTTAAGCTGAATATGGGAAGAGCAAAAGTCGCTGTTTTGGAACAGTCAAAAGAAAATAGCTGTGGAATGGAAGGATTTGACTGTAGACATTTTCATAACTCATTAGGAAATCTCTTGAATGTGAAATCACTAGACTTTTATTCAACCAATCATGTACAAGCTCCTTAATATGCATGTTTTGTCAACAAAACTTTCGGCCTGCAAAGGAAAATTTTCTTAAATTTTCAGTGCAATAAAAGTGTAAAATAATTATATCCAAACCAATACATGATTAGATGCTTTAATTCTGAACAACCTTTTGGCTGGTGGTATCATAGACTCACTGACAGTCAGTTTATTCGTTAACATGAACTTTACATTCTTGGTACTATTTCAAGCACTTTTAATTTGTCTGTCGAACATTGTCAGTTTTTTTGTGCTTCAGAAATTCTTGAAAATCTGTGTTTTGAAAAGGTCTATTAATAGCAGAATATAGATTTTAAATAACATTCAGCTTTTTGTCTCGCCTGAAAATTTTTCAGAAGAGACATACCATTCCTTTAAACTATCCGGCGTCTGCCGTCCACATTTCTTGTCCGCAGCAAATCTCAAAAACCGCATGCCCTACGTTAATGATATTTGGTGACTGGGTAGACCCGGAGCCGAACTGGATCCAGCAACAATTTCGGCACAAAATAAAGTACCTAGTTTGCATAATTTATGCATAAAATGATTTAAATGGCATATTTTACAAACCGTGCACCCTACATGCATGAAATTTGGTGGGTAGGTGAGGATAGAGCTGTGCTTGTGCCAGCTGCAATTTGAGCGCAAAATATGCTAATTAAGTACCTAATTTGCATAACATGCATAAAATGTTGCTTATTTTTCAACTTTTGTCCGATTTCAAAGGTTAAGGTGTCAAATTGTTCGTATTGGACCAGCGGTCAAAAGTGTCAATGGTAACCCCATTGTCCGACCTTTCCCTGGGGGTCAAAGGTCAAAAGAAAGGTCAAATTTTCAACTTCGTCCGATTTGAAAGGTTAAGGTCTCAAATTGTTCGCATTGAACAAGCGATTTAAAGTGTCAATGGTGACTCCGTCGTCCGACCTTAAATTAGGGGTCAAAGGTCAAAAGAAAGGTAAAATTTTCAACTTTGTCCTATTTCAAAGGTTGAGGTGTCAAATTGTTCGTCTTGGACCAGCGATCAAAAGTGTCAATGGTGACTCGTCGTCCGACCTTTCCGTTGGGCTAAAATCTTCAACTTTGTCCGATTTCAAAGGTTAAGGTGTCAAATTGTTTGTCTTGGACCAGAGATCAAAAGAGTCAATGGTGACCCCGTCATCCGACCTTTCCCTTGGGGTCAAATTTTCAACTTTGTCCGATTTCAAAGATTAAGGTGTCAAATTGTCCGTCTTGGACCAGCGAACATGGTGACCCCATTGTCCAACCTTTCCCTGGGGGTCAAAGGTCAAAAGGAAGGTCAAATTTTCAACTTTGTTCGATTCCAAAGGTTAAGGTCTCAAATTGTTCGTATTGAACAAGCGATCAAAAGTGTCAATGGTGACCCCATCGTCCGACCTTAAACTAGGGGTCAAAGGTCAAAAGAAAGGTCAAATTTTCAACCTTGTCCTATTTCAAAGGTTGAGGTGTCAAATTGTTCGTCTTGGACCAGCGATCAAAAGTGTCAATGGTGACCCCGTCATCCGACCTTTCCGTTTGGGTCAAATTTTCAACTTTGTCCGATTTCAAAGGTTAAGGTGTTAAATTGTTCATCTTGGACCAAAGATCAAAAGAGTCAATGGTGACCCTGTCGTCCAACCTTTCCCTTGGGGTCAAATTTTCAACTTTGTCCGATTTCAAAGATTAAGGTGTCAAATTGTTCATCTTGGACCAGAGATCAAACTGGTCAATGGTGACCCCGTCATCCGACCTTTACCTTGGGGTCAAATTTTCAACTTTGTCCGATTTCAAAGATTACGGTGTCAAATTGTACGTCTTGGACCAGCGATCAAAAATGCCAATGGTGACCCCGTTGTATGACCTTTCCCTTGGGATATACAACTGAATGATTAAGTAGGCAGTCAATTCGGTAGGTGGTCGATACGCAGGCGAGACTACTGGTTCGCGAACCATCTTGTTTAAACTATACTACAACATTGAAAAATGAAAAAGAAAAATAGCTCTGTGTAAGCAGGGTCTGAAAAAATGTAAATTCCCCGACAAGGACTTTAATTTCCTGCTATTCTTGCATGCAAACTTCTCTCCAAAACATCAAATTTCCCACCATAAGTGTCAATTTCCTGGCAAGGGACATGCGAAGTAGCCCATTTTTTTCCCACCATGTATCTTTTGATTTTACAGAGCAAAATGTATTATACAATATGCCAAGCTCTTGAATAAGTCTTGATTTCCCTGACCATGGCTGATGAATTTGAAGTATATTGTCAGATTGTCCTTGGAGCAAGGCATAATTAAATTTGGACTATATCCGTTCATTTTGCTGAATGCTTTGCAATATTTATTTGATTCTGATAATTTGTTTTCATAGTTTTTGTATGAGCCTGTATTTGATTCTGATAATTTGTTTTCATAGTTTTTGTATAGAAAGAAAGAAAGAATTCTTTAAGGCTAATCGCCAAGGATAACCCAAGAAAGCCTCTATTGAAGCTTATTTCCATTGGGGTCCAAGATCTTTCTTTAATTAAATCAGTTTTGAATGCAGGAGGAAGACCGGAGTACCTGGAGAAGAACCTGCGGAAGCGGGCATGGACTGAAAACCAAATGCACATACAGCGCCGGGACCGGGAATCGAACCCGGGACTCAGTGTTGCAAAGCGAGGAAATTATCGCTACGCTAACCCGCTTCCCCATCAGGAGCAGATCTAGATGAATTGCTGATACCTGGCTAAGCAACGATTCTGATATTCCATTCGAACAAGAGTATGAGCCTTGGGAAGTCTTAAAAGTCTATCTCTGGTTGTCTGTGTTATAAATTTTTGGGCTTGACCATGATTAGAAATGACACCCTCATTTATATTCTCAGTACAAAGAAACTTCAAGAATGGTACTAGGTTTGTAACAGAAATTAGTCAAAGATTTCTGTTAGCCATTAAATTTCTGTAGAGGGACTTGGAATTGGGGATTGGATGAAACTGTGGATCAATGAATGCCCCTTTAAGCATTACCTGGCTAAGATGTTTAATGGTTCTTTTAAGCTCTGAAATACATCAGAAGTGGATTTTGTTGAAAGTTTTGGAAGTATTTTTCACGGAGGTTTGTGGAGTAAGGTTATGATGTCTGTTAAGCTTCCTGTTTGTTTTAGAATATTTAGAGATAGCATTGTAGAAATTAGAATACACACACTAAAACCAGTCAATATTACGTACATAAAGGTGCATTTGATTCATGATTGTGATCTAATTATTATAACCTAAGGCCAAAAAAAGATATTGTTTGTTTGCCCTCCAGTGGAAAAATTAAAATTTTGGGTTGGAACTTTTTTTTTTACTCTACGCATATGATGTCAATCCATGGATTTTATCATGAATACCAAGCAATGCAGGGCTTAATCAAAAATTGTGGGTCATTATTTAGAGGAAATATGCATTTTATACTACTAAATATGACTTCACACTGCTAAATTTTACGTTTTACATCGAAAATATTGAGTTTTCATATTTTACATGTTTGAAGAAAGAAAAAAAACTAAAATCGCGACCCAAATATTTGGCATTTTTAGGGTCGGTCGCGGAGGGCAAACAAACATAATTTTGTTTTTGCCTAATCTCTTTTCTACCTAGATAGAAAGATGAACACAAAATAAATGCATTCTGAAAATTTCATATTTATTATTTTACTATTAAAATCTAAAGACTAAAGTCTATTTTAGTTTAAGTTTTAGAAGTATTTTGGGTAATAAAATTAAATTGCTGCACTTGTACATAGGAACATAACCTGTAAAAACTAAAATTGGGCTGTTGATGTACATCGCTTTGTTAAATCAATCCTGATCTATCAACTCTCTGCTGCGCTGATTTTCATTGACAAGTTGTCATGTGAGTGCAAGAAGTCGTATCTGCAATGGCTGCCCTAAGTTATATTTATTTAACACCTGGTCACAAGAATGTGTAAAATCCCTCAAAATGTTCCTGTCTTATGTCAGTGGTTCTTGAAATGGTTCTTCAGGTGATGGTGTCACCTGAAGAACTATGTCAAGAACCACTGACCCAAGACTGGAGGTCATGCAGTGTGCAATCCAAATTTATGACGTAAGGCAGCTATATTGCAGATATGACTTTCTTGCACTCGCATGACGATTAGTGTCAATTGTCATGATCAGGATGCATTTTTTCTTTACCAAAATAGCATAGAAAATATTAATTCAAAGATTTGAATTTGTATTTTATTCAAAGAATTGAATTATTCACCAAGATTTGATTATTGCAGTGTAATTTTCCTTTGATTTTATATTTTCTGTAAATAATTTTCAACTAATTGTCTGATTTTTCAAAGGGTAGAAATTAATAAGATAAACAGTTACGAAAGCAGTCATGCTGGATATTTTGATCTTATTATTTATATGAAGTTCTGTATTGCAACACCTTATTGCCTGATGATCTTATATGTGAAGTTGAAACTTCAAGTGGTGATAACTATGCCAGAAGGTTTATACCCTCTCGTATTGAGCACTGTTCCAAAGATAGCCCATGTATAAAAGAAGTATTAGGCTATGTTTTCCCAAGATTTGTGATCATGTCTTCTAAATGCCATATTTGTACATTTAACGTTTAATAGTATTTTATTCATATTTCAAATTTAATTCATCCTTTAAGGAGAAAATGATAGATTTTATTTAATACTTGAGTCTTCAGAAATTTTGATCATCATTATTACTCATGAAACATGATATGTCTCATTAGATGCATTTCAAGTTCAAGGTTAAAGTTCATTTCAAATTACATTAGGCCACACTAATTTAAAGGGGCAATTCATGATCCACTTTTCATCCTCAAGGTCACCTCTATCAAAACTGAGTTTTCAGCTGGTAAGAATCCTTGACAGGTGTATGTTATGATTCCCAAAGCATTCTTTCAAATGTGCTTGCATTTTTGAGAAAAGTGAGAATATTTTATCATTTTCTAATTACTGTCAGTAATTACAACACAGTAGCCTATGGGGATTTTTAAATGCTGAAAAGCTTATAACTTGAAAACAAATGGTTGGAATCATGTGAAATTTTCAGCAAAAGTTTAATGGTGTTCTCTTCTTTGTATTTATCCAGATTGTCAAAATTTGAATTTTTCAATTTTTCAATTTCATCAAATAAAACCCCATCGAAGATCACAAATCGTATAATTTTCCTCATTCTAAATGGTAGAAAAACGATGTAAAGTTGAGCTGTTCAACAAAGTAACACGGAAAGAGAGATCACCATCTTTGTTTACTATAAACATGCTATTGCTTGATTTTATACAGTGTACAGTGTTTTTATTTTTATTTTTTTGAATTTTTTTAGGTAGATGTTTTCTTGTGCTATGATAAATTCATAATAAAATCGGAATCTGTATTGGATCGGGCCAATTATTTGAAAAATTTAATCGGGAATCGGCAGTTTTTAAATTTAGGTGAGCTTTGAGTTGAACAATTAAATTAGTGTAGCCTTAGGTTAGTTCACAGATACAATGACATTTAATTACACATTTTATTAGATTTAACCAATCTTTGTGGATCAGTAATATAGCCCAATGAAGACAATTTTACCTTTTTCACAATGTTTCATTTTTTCCCAAATCTGAATGGAATTAGCTCTTGTGATGTAAGTTATGAGAATCTGATGTTTTAATTAACTAGAGAAGCAGATAAAGGCAAAATCAGTTTGACCTTGAGCATTGACGTAAAAAAAGCAGCAACACAATGCATGGTTCTGCTCTTAATAGGGGCGCACCATTAGATTTCCAGGGGGGAGCAGGAAGTTTTCAAAAAAAATTCCCCCTCCATAGGCAGAAGAAAAAAAATTCACCCTGAACATGGAATAGGTGGAAAAAAACAGTAATTGAAAAAAAAAAAGCCCCCGAACGGGACGCAGAAAAAAACACCATTCAACCCCGTACCCAACTACCTGCTCCCCCAGGAAATCTAATGGTGTGCCCCTAAGGATGATCAATAAGACAGTGAATTTTCCAATATTACATTTATGATATAGAAGGGGAGGAGAAATACAGATTTAGTTTTGAGGGGTTGTTAAGACTAACTTTAAATTAAATATTACATATTGTTTTTGGACAACTAATAGAGATACAATACCTATTGTTTGTTTTTGTTTTTTGGGGGGATGGGAAGTGTCTCTTCTAAAAGTTTGTCAAGTAGAGATATACCATTCCAATTTTTTGTCCACCGTCCATGATTCTTGTTCAGAGCAAATCCATTATCATGCCCTATATTGATGATATTTAGTGAGTGGGCCGGCCTGGTGTTGAACTGGCGCAATGTGCAATTTTAGGGCAAAAAGGTCAAAATGTTATTTTCAAGGTCAAATACCAAAAATGTACACTCTTGATAAAGCATACCAACTTTAGTAATAGATCATTAATAACCGGGGAGCACGGGGTAAAAAAGGGCTATCTCTGCTATTTTTATCTCTTAGTGATTTTCAGATACATATTAGTATTCCCCACCTCCCCTAAGCTGGACCCCCATAAAAAAGTACACACAGCTCATTTTACAGGGGGTCAAACTTTGCCCGCTACACAGTAAAGAATAGGAAGGGACAACCTTCTCAGAAAAGTGATGACCACATCCCCCCTGTAATTATTTCTATACTTTTAATGGTATTATATGAAAGTTCAATCTTTTCTCTATCACAATCAATTT
>JXSR01S043068.1:86566-97802 GCA_000969725.1 Ophiothrix spiculata | reverse complement strand
ATATGGCATGAGAAAAAGGTCATGTGACCTCTGACGTCATAACCCACCACTGGTGCAACACCAGACTTATGTTTCCAGATGCCCCATGACATGCCTTACTCAAAATAATCAATATGACACTTGGTCAAAAATGTCAAATAAATTGCCACTATCTCTCGGTCTAATAGTTTAGGATTCTGCCATCCAAGTAAAAAGAAAGCAATTTGTTTATTACTGTAAATAGATAAATAAATGAAATCAGTTTGACCATCTAAAAGTGTCGTTTGATCTTTATCTACAACTCTTATCTTTGTATATAGTTACAATTGACACTCGTCCCTAATAACATGTGCACAGGATATATTATGTCATATTACTGTATTATATATAACACGATGACTTAATATATTGAAGGGACCAGCCTAGATTCCATCTAGAATTGAATATTTATAGAAATGCTCTAAACAAAGCTTAAAAGTATAGTAAAATCCAAACAAGTGCAAAAAATTACACACAAATGGCTCAAATTGAGAGAGAATTAATTTGCAATATATCATTTTTTGATGGTGGTGTGTTTCCTAAATCCTAACTTTTGTAGCTAAGATGGACTTACTTACCATATAAAAGATCAAACAAAGCTCCTGGAGATAATTTAAAACATATCAAAAGGGAAACAATTTCATCAAAAATAATTTGTTTGGTAATCACAAATGTAGAAACAAGATTTGTATCAGTTTTCAAACTAGAAACACTGTTTTCACACCACTTTTTGTCTCCGGCGACAAAAATTAAAGTAGGTAAAGAATTGCTATTTTCTCCAATGTTCCTCAAAATCATGCAAAACCACTTGTAGGTTATATTATTATAAACATGTTCTATCGATTCAAGTAAAAAAATATGCAGGTAAAAAATTGGTGGGAAGAATCTAGGCCAGTCCCTTTAAATAAATTCTTTAATAGAAAGTAAGCCACTCAATCTACAGGAGTGTCGTTTACATTGGACTGTTATCCAATGTATTTTCTAATCTATCCAGAGATATTACACTTCTACTATAGTTGGAATAATTGGTTTAAAGAAAATCGTCACTACAGAAGTCGGTCAGGAGGTGCTTTTCATAATTATCATTTTCCAAAACTATTTTAAAGCTTGAATATATTTAGTATTATCGCAAACACAAATCAAATTAATATTTGTTTCACACATCTTAAATGATCTAATTTCTCAAAGGATTCAAATATTTTTGGACGCTATCGTAAATATTTTTAAGAAAATGAACGAAATTATAATTATGAGAAATAAACTTATCAATTAAAATGCTAATTATTGATAGATACTGTAAAGCCAAATACAAAATACATTAAAAAAAGGTAGGACTAAAGGTTTCACATTTCAAAGAAATCTGACACATCGACAAGATGACGCATGTAAAAAAAGGTCATGATTTTATATTTAATAGTAGCATGAAGATATAAGTTATCGGCTCCTAGGCACACATTGTCTTTGTGGCCTCAAGACACTGAGCTATATACTTCAAGTACATCATCTATCTTATTTAAAGAGAATCTGAATTCAAGCTTTAACCTTGAAATAAACTTCAAATGGTAAATTCTTTAATAAATATTTCAACTACATCGGCATCGTATAATGTCTTTTTAATCTTGTCAATACACATATATCAGTTCTTCCATCTCTCATTCAAATTGCAAATATTCAAATTCCTTGGGTAATAATCGAAGTAAGCAGTACAATTATTTAAAGATGTCGAGTACTAGTATATTAAAAATTTATCACATTGAGCGATTGAATTGACAGGTTGGATGTTAACTCCATAAACACACCTGCATATTGAAAGCATGCCCTTTCAGTAGGGCGTTGTATTACTGTTTTATGCAGTATTACTCTAGAATGGAAATTTGGTGGTATAAGCCAGTGCAATTTGTAACCAAAATATACTTTTTCGTAACCTCTAAAACTCACGCGTTTTCGGAACATTTTGTTTATAATAATACCGTTTGTCTCAGAGCCCGGCGTGTTTTAGTAAATGACATTATTTGTTTTGTAACTTGTCGCCGTTCGATACAACATGTGCTACGTATAATATTTTGTAGTCTAGGATTGACTGCATCGCTATATCAACTTTCTTAGTCAAAATATATTATATAGATCTGGAAAGTTTGTACGTTGCACGTTCTACAATCATGTTGGCAAATGAATTCACATACCATACAGGAATCATGTATAAAGCACTTGCATATATTCAATAGAACCTATTCTAAATTTTACGTGTCAGTTTTAATTTTATATGAATTCATATAACAAACCTAGTTCAAATGTTATGTTTTGTAACGTATAACAATACATTTTGTAAACGATTGTCTACAATAACAGGATTTCAACGAACCAAACGTCACAGGAATGTCACATACGACAAGATGACGCATGTCAAAAAGGTCATGATTTTAAATTTATTAGTAGCATGTTAGATATAAGTTATCGGCTCCTAGACACACATTGTCTTTGTGGCTTCAAGACACTGAGCTTTATACTTCAAGTACATCATCTATCTTATTTAAGGAGAATCTGAATTCAAGCGTTTAACCTTGAAATAAACTTCAAATGGTAAATTCTTTAATAAATATTTCAACTACATCGGCATCGTATAATGTTTTTTTAATCTTGTCAATACACATATATCAGTTCTTCCATCTCTCATTCAGATTGCAAATAATCAAATTTCTTGGCTAATAATCCAAGTAAGCAGTCAAATTATTTGAAGATGCCGAGTACTAGTATATTTAAAATTCATCACATTGAGCAATTGACTTGACAGGTTGGATGTTAACTGCATAAGCACACCTGCATATTGAAAGCATGCCCTTTCAAGCTCTTTCAATAAGGCGTTTTAAATAACAGTGTTTTTCTGCAGTATTACTATAGAATGGAAATTTGATGGTATTAGGGAATGTAATGTGTAACCAAAGTAAGAATCATGGCATTTACCCTCCCCCCTACCATAATCTTTAACGACTCTCCCATACCCGAACGACACCCCACAGGATATTTAAAAAATACATTTCAGCATTTGGCGTAGTTAATTCGGCGAAAAAGGTAGTATTTAAAACATCGAGGGAGGTGGTTGCAACACTCCGGCCAATCCTTCATAGGACCAGGGTTAAGGTGTACGAATTTGTAAACTATGAATCTGAACAAAGAGAGTTTGTAAATGATTCATTTACCATGTTAAGAGAATATGTACGTGAATTATGAACCTTACCGAACTGATATGATTTATTTGTATTAATGCAACCTGATCAGTAGAGAAACACCTTGAACTGAATAGAATTGTCTTAATGAAGCTATGACGCACATTTGATATTGATGTACTGCCAGGATGTGTTGCTTTGTTGGGATAAACTGTTCTGTATACAGGTGGTAATTCACTGATACACTGGTCACATAACCTTGCGACGAAATTATGATGTGTTAACGACGTCATAGCGGGTAAAACTTCAGCGGACACCGACCAACATCGACCGGTGTCCGTGCAACTTCCGGGCGATGTCCGTAAGCCGTAGAGACACCGAAAGCATGGCGCAAGAATTTAACTCGGAGTTAAAACCTTGGGGCTTGTTAACGATGTTTTATGGTCCAATAAAGCACCAACCGGTGACCGACCGGGTAACGCAAGCATTCGCCGACGTTTTACAGATATAATACCGATTTTTCGGAGTTGGGGCTTCCTTCCTATTATCAGACGTCGGTCGACGTCGGTTGTTATGTGACTGTAACATAAATCCATATTCATGAGACGCTGCTAACTTTAGTTAGGAACTAACGTATTGTCAACAATAGGTTTAATAGTTGCCGACAAGAGTTAGCAGCGATTCATGAATCAGGTCTTGATAAAGTGTAATATCATTCTAATGATCTTTTCCTGTCAAATTATGTTTTTCTTTCTATGATTCAAGCTTCACCTTCATTTATATTTATCGATCTAGCTGCATACTATATCTGCTTTATAGGTTTTAAAAATTGTTATATAAATACAGTATTTAGTTTGGATTTCTTAGAGGAGCTTTTAATCGGTACGTTTCATACATTGTTCGTGTGTCGCCGATTTTAGCATTACTTAGACTATATGTGATGGCTCACCCCGAAAGGGGGGGGGGGGACTTTGCATATGATATCGATTTTGATTTTATCATTTCATCTGTTGCAGCACTTTCTAAGCTTTAAAATGGCACCTTACTTGTTGAAATTGATCAAGGCGATCAAATTTTACAAAAGAAAAAGTCCCCCTTTTCGGGGTGAGTCATCACATATGTGATGACTCACCGAAATGCAAAGTCCCCCTTTTCGGGGTGAGTCATCATATACGGGGTGAGTCATCACATATGTGATGACTCACCCCGAAAAGGGGACTTTGCGACAGAAAACCTTTCAAGATACAGGTGAAAATAGGCAGAAAAAAATATAAAAAAATAATACGAATTTCATCGCCTTGAACAATTTCAACAAGAAAGGAATCATTTTAAAGCTTAGAAAATGATGCAACAAATAAAATGAAAAAATCAAAATTGATATCGTCTTCAATTTAATTTCCACTCCCTTTTCACTTCTCAGAGGTTGTTTATTCAAATTTTTTCAATTGTAATTTATTGTCCGCTTATTTTTCGAAAATGTCTTTTTATTTATCAGAGCTGCAAACCCTCTATTATCTATGCCAGCTAGGTACCATTACTGACCGAAGCTTCAAGAGAAGTGTTTTGATACAGAGCATACTTTCCGGATGACAACGCATTTTATTTGGATTTCATTTTGTACAAATATGATCCAGAGAAGAGACGTGTCAATTTCAAATATTGCAAGTGTTTAATGGTCTCATAGTAAACAGAAAAAACCTATTAACTCAATTCAAGCACCTAGGATCTTATAGATCAACCGTTAAAAAAAGCTCGTGACCGCTTTCTAAACATGCTAAAGCAATAAAAGTTTATTTCTGAGCTGTTTTTAAAGATATGAAATGATGCAGAATATTCATTGATCATGCAAAGTTTAAGTTCATTTACTAAAACTGTCATGAACACTTTACAAAACAATTTGAATCAGTAATACACTGTTTCATCTAAGACCCTGATCTATATATATATAAGCTATTCTGCAAATCAACAGTTTACGCATGTTTTCGAATATTCATACCACATGTTGCATTATTAATATCCTTAGATATATATTTAAATCCACATCCAGGTGGTTCCTTACTTTTGTTTAATCGCGTTGTTTTCTTGTTACTTTTTACATCTTATAATATTATTCCTCGAGCACAGTTTTAGAATTAGAGCATTTCAGAAGATGTTTATTCAAATTTTCAATTGCAATTGTCCGCTGATTTTTTGAGAATGTCTTTTATTTATCAGAGCGCAAGCAATAGGGGTTTACCCTATGGTGCACCCGGAATATACTGATCGACGCTTCAAGAGAAGTGATTTGATACCATTACTGATCGACGCTTCAAGAGAAGTGTTTTGATACAGGGCATACTTTACGCATTTTATTTGGATTTCCTTTTATACAAATATGATCAGAGAGGAGACGTGTGATTTTAATGGTCTCATAGTAAACAGAAAAGACCTATTACCTCAATCAAGCACCAAGAATCTTATAGATCAACCGTTAATAAAAGCTCGTGACCGAAAGCAATAAAAAACAATTGTTATTAAAGATATGAAACGATGCAGAATATTCATTGATCATGCAAAGTTCAAGTTTATTTACTAATTTATTTACTATTTCACTGTTTTTAACTTCTTGTAAAGCGCATCGAGGTCCCGGGACTAAAGGCGCTATATAAAAGCCTTATTATTATTATTATTAAAACTGTCGTGAACACTTTGCAAAACAATTTGAATCAGTAATACACTGTTTCATCTAAGACCTTGATCTAAGCTATACTGCAAATCAAAGGTTTAGGCATGTTTTCGAATATTCATATACCACATGTTGCATTTTTAGTATCCTTGGATATATATTTGAATCCACATCCAGGTGGTTCCTTACTTTAATTGCTTTTTTTTTTTTGGTTACCTTTTACATTGTATAATTCCTCGAGCACAGTTTAAGAATTAGGCCAAAACAAAATAAATAGGGTCTAATGTTTATATTTATGCTGAGTGTCCGAAATTTGTATTCTCATTCTGCAAACCTTTTTCCTCTTTAAACCACTGTAATCGGATTCTGTTTTGTTATAGGAAGTGTCTATACGCACGACCTATAATGAACACCTCCATGTAATAAATAAATAATTAATTTTTGTGAAGTCTTTAGTAACCTTGTCAATCTCACTCTGATCTATTGTAATTTATACCGCGCGCAGTAAATATTGTTCGCCTTATAAATATCTTGCCAGAGTTACTGCATGATATATTTTTTCTATCATGACTATTAATATAGTTAGCTTTTATAAACGGTATAATTTCTAATAATAATATATTGAAATTTTACTTGTCTTCACGTGAGTTTTTCATGTTGTTTTTAATTCGTTATTGAACAAATGTACTTATCCATTTATTCATTTATATAGGCTATCATTCATCTTTAATTTGCTTATTTATTTATTTATTTATTATTTTATGATAGGCCCTATGTTTTGGCTGTGTTACTTGTATTATGGATGGAAATAGAGACAGGGAAGAACGGTCCTGCGTATAAACTTCCCTGTAAATATATAATTCTATATAAAAATATATGTTATTCAAGACTGAAGTTTACTTGATAAATCTAATTCGGATTCATCCATCAACATATTGATTTTCACACTTTGTTATCGATTTTAGAATTTGGTTCGTATCTGTTTGCAATATTGGCGGCATGATTCAAAAAGCTATTATGTCATATTAAATACTTAATATAATTAAACTGTATATGTCATTACTAATACCTATTACGGGCTATTAAAAAATATGCATTGCGTTTGAAATGCCCGAATATTTTAGGAACGGGGCCACATAAAACGTAAAAAGTATGGCTGGCGACATGGGGAAAAGTAACGATTTTGCATTTTCAGATTAATCGTTATCTACTTTCCTGGCATGCTAAAATGTTTAGCTTCACACATGTTACTAATGTGACTTTAATGTATCAACTAGATCACTCAAATTATTTGTAATAGGCGTAACAACGCTAAACTACATGAGCGACACCAAAACGGCAAAGTTGCACGCTTTATCTGAGAATGAGCCAATTGCAGTTAGCACGGTAAGCAAAAGTAAACACCATTATCCCATAACGAATGACCCAATATCAGCCATGCATCTTGATGAGTTGAAATTAAAATTACCGGCGCCATTGAACTGACCAAGACAGATTGTTAGCCCTAAGGGATATTTAACGTAACTTTGATCTCATTTACATTAAAAATTGTGGTCAGGCGTTGATATTTATCTCCTGAAATCAGTACTGCTGGTTAGAGAACTCTTGTTAACTGTAAAAAAAGAAAGTATGTAAACCATTATCTGAACTTCTTCATATGTTATGTGGCATTTTTGTTATTGTTGAATTGTTCTACGACTGTTGAAAATGTTTAGCCTTTTCATATTATCAAGAGGTATATTATCTGTAAATTATAACATAAAACCAAAACGTAAGCTATTCAAGGACTTAAAACCCCTATAATAAAATTGTAGATCTTTAGTTCTATAATCAATAATTCACAAAAAAGACTAGTTTCTGAAATATTCTTAGAAAGGAAACACAGTTATTAAAGGCACATGGTCTAATTTTTCACATTTTCGTTTTCACTGTCATATGAAAGATCACCACTTAAGATGCTTCAATTTCAAATTTCAGTTAAATTAAAACAATGGTTTTGATTTTATAATCACTTTGTATTTTCCACTTGCCTATACTTTGCTGTGTCAGTAATTTTATGGTTACCATTTTTTAATACATTTTACTTATATCTCCAAAACACGGCAAGTTTCAGCAGTAAAATTTCACATGGGTACACTGAAAATTGTGTTTCATCACTTGACAAATAATAAGAGCTAATAAGTTGTCATTTAAATGGTCTGGTATGACAAACTATAATTTGTCGTGGAATTCGTCATACTAGTATTGAATTACGAATTATAATTGGTCATGAAAAACGATCTAGTATGACGACTTTCTCATGACAATTAGTCATGCTGAAAAATTAGTTTGTCATGAATAAAAATTAATTTGTCATGCACAAAAATTAATTTGTCATGCAAGAATAATAATTTGTCACTTAATTTGTCAAGTGACACTAGTTATCAGAGGTTTTGTTTTCGGTAGACTAATTCCATTTATGTATGGCTCAATCCATGTGAAATCAACTAGACGAAACACTCAGGTTCTGCTTGCAGGTTTTGCAATGGCTGTCTGGTCTAGTCAATCCAGATGGACCTCGCAAGCGAACGCGAAGCGTGCGCCCTACGTCGCTCGCTTGTGGGGTCCATCTAGATGGACTAGTCTGGTCAGAATCTGATGATGAGTAAGCTTAAATATGAATACGGGAATTCTGAGTCCAGTAGTGTTGTTCTGTCCGACTCCGAATCCAATGCGGTCTGGTCGGAATGTGATGATAAGCTAGGCACAAACCTAACCTGGAATTAAAGAGTTGTTCTATCCGAATCGAAAGATGTGTTGTCGCTAATTGTCCTCCTGTGCAATCGACTCGAGAATAAAACGCCACGCCACTTCCGTACCTTCAAGATACGGAAACCCGTTATATACGATATAATTCGTCATGCAAATTCGTCAGCTCTCAGGTATGGTTAGTCGTGCTCAAAGAAGTTTGTCAACATAGTTTGTCATGCGTACATTAATTCGTCTTGACCTTAGCTCATGACGATATGCATTTGTCAATTAACGAAAAGTGCATTTGTCAATCGTTCAAACTCGTCCTCCACATATTGTAATTCGTACAGTTATTAAATTAATTTGTCCTGCATTTGTTTTCGTTTGTCATGCGCCCGCAAATATCGTCAAGCGACGAATAAGGGGAAATTCACTTGCATGACTAATTTATAACCCCTGTTTGACGACTTTTCCACCACGTTTGACGAAATAATGTTTTCAGTGTAGTGAGAAACATATGAGGAATGTTTTGATACCAAAATCTCAGAAAGTTTGAAAAAATGCTGACCAAATCGGACAGGGCTCGTTTAAATAGGAACATTCTAGGTTAGGTTAATTAATAACCATTTCAGCGCTACAGAACACCTCGCGTTTCTAGTAAATAAAGACACACTTAAGAACTCACAAACTTTAACTCAAAAGACACAAACCTGTAAAGCAAGGTGTGGTTGAAATAGATACATATAAATAGATTTTAATACCGAAATTATCGCGATAATCTGAAAGGTTAAGTTGAATCTTTAGTAACTACACGTTGTATATTGCCTTCATTAGTGTTCTGTCAATGATATCAGTTAAAGTAAAATTGTCGTTGAAGAATAAAATTCTTTTTTTGGATATTGATTTCGCATCAGTCAAGACATTTAAGTTATTAAAATCAGACTTTGAATAGGTAGATATAACTTATCTTCAAATGAACAATATTGTTAACGTTATTACACAGGGAAAACACATTCGCACGATTAATGCATATGTCATCTTATAAGAACATTGGTCAATGTCATTGATGAAATATCAGAAATGACGAAGAAAATTATTTTGATATAAAATTATTGCTAAATTAGAAACATATTACACGATCACCTGCAGTGGCGTAGCCAGGCCTTTCTCCAGGGGTGGGCAAACCACCCAAGATTTCTCCAATGGATTTTATCGAGCGACTTTACAGGGGTTCCAAGGGGCCGACTCGGCTGGGTTTTTCAAGAAAAACCGCCAAATATTGTGCTTTATGAAGTTTTCAACCTAATTTTTAGCAATTTTCAGCTTTAATTGTCGTAATTTTATGGAAAAACGGCAATTTCCTGCCCCCTTTATTTTTCTCCCAGGTCTTCAAAATTTCTCCAAAAAATTTCCGAGGTGGGCATTTCGCCCACCTTGCCCACCCCTGGCTACGCCACTGATCACCTGCATTCATTTCCTTTGAGTGACTAGAACCAAATTTTCCTATCCTCGTTCGACAAAATTTCATCATTGGAATACGTAGAGAACAACTTAATCATTAGCATAGTGATCCACTTGAATCCAATTTTAAGCACGATCTAGCTGTCTTGGTAATGATGGATTGAAAATCAAATCAAACAGATAAGCTCAGGTAGAAGCATATGTCAAATCCAATAAATTTCGTTGCCCTATTTTCCAATAGAAACGAGAGATAGAAACTTAAATTGATACCCAAAATAGATATATCACGATTTTGTATGGCAAATTGAATTAGAGGATTCTGATTCGTTTTTCCTTTTTTTTAATCAACTTAGTGAACAATATTATCATTCAATTATTCCTAATACTTGAATGTAGTACCCTTGAAAATGAATTTGTTGAAAGATCCGCAGATGCGGTAAACTTCATAAATTTTTGCTGATATTGGCTACAATCATGTAGGACACTTTGATGTTAAAATTTGTTCCCCCCCCCCTTATAATCCTCTTAATGTTGTTTGATGGGGTCGAGAAGGATACATTTATCAGTACTTTTTTTCGTGTTGAATAATAGAAAAGGAATAAATAGATGTTCAACACTTGATATGACATCTTAATTCATGGATAACAGTATGATCAACTCTTGATATTAAAATAAAAGGTTAAATTAAAGACATTTTAGCAATCTTAACAAAATTTTGTAAAAAAAAATCTATCATCATATTACATACGAAGGAATTCAAATATTGGGTAACTAAACACGTTCTTCATTTATAGCTAGCAAAAGACTGGCATTCGGAGAGATGAATTACAGCGCTTGGCAATACATTTCAATGTACATTAAATGAGATCAAAGTTACTTCAATATCCCTTGGGGCTAATAATCTGTCTTGGTCGGTTCAATGGCGTCGGTAATTTTGATTCCAACTCATCAAAATGAATTGCTGAAATTGGGTCATTCTTTTAGATATAATATTGCTAATACTATACCATTGATTTAATACTACGTATGCTGACTGTATTAAGTATAGGGTAATTATGAAGAAACGTCTGGAGAGTTTCAAGAAATACTTCAAAAGGGACGCATCCAGCGATATTCATACTCAGTACTTGTACTACGCGAATTAAAAACAAAGTAACAAACAGGGAAAAAAAGATCTTGACATAAATTTGCTGTTTCT
>JXSR01S043064.1:1671-26970 GCA_000969725.1 Ophiothrix spiculata | reverse complement strand
ATATCTCGTATACGCAACGTTTTATTAAAAAATGGCTCTGTAAAAGTTTAGATATTTATGTTTATGACCCATATACCAAATTTGGGGACAATAGGGTAAAGCATTGTTGAGAAAAGCTGAGCGCAAGGTCACCCTTTAAAAAACAACATGGCCGCCGTTGCCATAGCAACCGGATATAAATCCGCATTTTCCCCCATGGAATTTGGTAGTATTATCATGGTACACAATTCCACCAAATATGAAGGGCATAGGTGCATTATTAAAGAAAATCACCTTTACAACTTCAGTATACCCTTAACTATTCAGTACATGTACCGTCCTGTGTCTGAAATGAAATGATTTCAACCCAACTTCTCTTCACAGGAATGTTTTCCTGACCAATGACTTTCCATCTATCACTTTTGGTGGTTCCTTGTCTCTTGTTTTGGTTCCAAGCGTATATTGGCTGCACATAAAAGAGGCTATAACTCAATATTACTAAAGGTAATGTCAACCAAACTTTGTAGGAATGTTTGTATAAACAATGGCTGTCAAACTATTATTTTTTGGTTGGTCCCCCGTAGATAATATTTTAAAAGTAATTACTAATTTCAAAGACTGTACTATTTTTGTATTTTGATGGATATAAGTAAATGAAGACGTACACTCGCGCGTGTAAGTTGGAAAAATTCTCTACCAACTCCAAGTGTGTCGCAGTGGGATGTAAGTTAATTCCAAAATATCTTAAATATTTCTTCATCCAGTCTAGTCTAGCTCCGATCATTGTATATGCTCCGAGGAATGATAAAAGTTGCAAGGAGATTTAGGCATCAAGAACGAAGCCGATGGATTTTAAAATGTTCAGATTATTACATATAATTATGACCATCTACCATGGACCTGTTATAAAATTTCATTAACTCCACACAGTTTCTGAATATTACAATATTAATGTTTTTCAGATTAAATATCTATACATGTTTATGTAATATTGTGTTTTAACTAAACGAAAGCGTGTTATGTTTAGGTACTCTTTAATTCTCAATTGCATCTTCGAAACGTCGTTATTATATTGACGTACATGAAATCTAATAATAAACAAACCCTACCTTGCAGAAAATTGACAACTTTAATCAATGGAATAAATCTCCACAATGACTTTAATTCATACTTATTAGATTCAGATTTATGAAATCATATAACATGGCAGTCTTACATTATAATGAAGAAACAAACAATTTAAACAAAAAGCAAAGTGCAATAATATTGAAGCCAGCTGAGTAGCTAGTGATTAAACCCAAGAAGGAGAGGGAATGGCAAACTGTTGATCAGAAGCTATTCAAGGAATAGGACTCTCAACGTACGAGAAGGTAGTTGGGTGAAATCACTGGCATTCCTAAGCTTTCTTACATGAATTTCAATTCTTCTAGGGGGAGCAAATTTGAGAGCGAGCAAGCAAATTGTTCCTCCCTCCTAAAAGAGAGAGTTGCTAATTTCCAAATATGCAATGCATTATCATAAGATGTGTATTCAAAGCCTAAAATAATTCTGCAAATTACCTTTTGGATACCCTCCTGCATACGAGAGTGTTTGTCAGTAATGGAGGAATGCCATATCACATCTGAATATCCCAAAAGAGGGCGAACATAACCAATATAATCAGTGAAGTTCAGCTGAGTTGAATCCAACTTTCTCAAGGTTGCGAAGCATGAAAAGATGATGAGATACTTTGGTGCACATTGAAGCAACTTGAGTATCCCATTTCTGATCGTTTTGTATGTGGATACCAAGCACTTTAGCAGATCATGAGAGCTGGATGGGGAGGAGGCTCCTAAGAAAATGATATTTGGATAGCCTGACATTTATTTGGATTCAACTTCAGCTGAGTTTTAATTGACCAGTTAAGAAAGTCATCAAGATCCCCCTTGAGGCTGAATTCTTTGTGAATTATAATGTAATGTTAATCTCGTCCATTTTGTTAACAACAGACTGAGCATTGGTCATGAACAAAACTGGGAGAGTGGTATGGTTAACAATCCTGTTTTTAAGATTTCTGTTAGATGATTTTTCGGAGAACGTTAGGAAAACGTTTTAAAAAGCAAAATGATAAGAGAAATTTCCATGATTATGTCAGATATGTTATGTTATGATATTATTTCATATCATTTCATGTCAAAATATTTTGAAATTGATTGATTAATTAAAGTCATTTAGTAGCCTTGACCGTCATAAATATTTTCAAAGTAATTTCAAAGTAATCAATTTTGATTAATTTGAAATTTAGTATGGTGGTATTATACGTCTATGAAATCTAATACAAAAACATGTATAAAACCGTCATAGTAATTACTTATTTTATGCACACTGCAAGCTGCGCTATGTTAGTAATGTAAAATAGGTCTAAGATGACTGCTCTACCTTGAACGTTGCCAACATTCCTATATATAAACAAAATGTACGAAATGCTTGTATGATGGTTAAAAACATAATCATGAAAAAGGTCATCTGACAGTGTTACACTTACTCTAATTCGTTGCAATGCACAATGACAAACGGAGTGAACTTCAGCCTGGGATATACGCTATGTTTGATATTAAACAAAATCATTTATATTCTGTGTACGTATAATGTAACAATTATAAAGAGAATATCTCTGAATGGATAAAAATAGATTTTTAATCATTGTGTTCATTGCTATGGTATTGAGGTAGTTAACACACCAACGGAACAAATGAATTTCCAAGGATGTTTTTAAGGGGTAAACAAATGTGAAACACCTTGATTTTCCTTGATACCCTTTGTAGAGTCACTGCTCTATCTTGCCAATTAAGAACATTTATTCGCAATTAAAACAACAATTTGTTTTTTTTTTTTTTTGGGGGGGGGATGTACGGAAAACAGCAGAAAACAGCAAAAAGTTAAGCCCTTATATGATTTAAACACATTGCAAAATGCACAATCCAGTCAATCACAACATTAGATTCTACCCATTACGGAAAGTATTTATACATATTTCCCTATTCTGAAATCTTGGCAATTTCTAGAAGCTACTGACATAGAAGGTTTTACTGTACACTTTATGTTCTTCCTCAAACTCTGAAGAGACATTTCACTGAGATGCGAATGAAAGCGTAAATACATTACGTAAAAAACGTTGATAAATTCAATTGAGACTTTTAAAGTCATATAAAGTATCGCCGGTAGTTTCATTACTGCAATCTTTCTCGGGCATAACTACGACGAGCCACCTGATAGCTTGCGGGTAGATACAAACTTCAAGTGTTCTAGAGAGTGCATTAAATAAATGATTTGAAGTTGACCTTTTTACATTTCAACATACGGTTATTTTGATATGCGGATGATCCAAATTTGATATTAGGTGCATTTTAAGACAGAGAAAAATTTATTCTTTCAGGTATTTGTTTGGATTTTAAAGAATGAAAATCTTTGGTTAATCTTTTTTATGATAGCATCTCATTTAATGACACTCGTATATGCTATACTCTAATAAACTTCAAAAATAAACAAGCTCTAGGCGATATAAATTTTCCCGTGCTTTGGAATAGGTACTTGTATTTTCTGTATCAACAATCGTGTCGTGTCACTTCGACATCCAGTCAGCGTACAAACTGAGGCCCGGGGTGAAAGTAATCAAGGTCCCCCTGGAATCAAAGTCCGTCGCCAGGCCGTCTTCCATAGACCGTAACGGAATAAAGCGTGAAAGTAATGTTGCGTGAGAGGTTAATACTGTACATTTCTAAGTTTGAAAGTAGTACACTTTCAGTACATTGATGAAAGTGAAATAAAGTTTTAAAAAAAAGTAAAATTTTAAAATCTTAGTTCAAAGGTAGTACAATTCCAGTACACAGGTCTGCTAGAAAAATATATAAAAACTCGCATTGGTGAAGTTTGACATATATATTTTGCATATAAGACCTTTATAATGAGTGAATAAAATGGAGAAAAAATACCTCAATGTGAAAGGTATTTCATGTCGACCATAAAATTTACACGTTAAGCATACAGGTAACACAGCAAATATGAATAGCGACATATGATTCCTTGCGTAGTCGTTTCGGTCATATGCAAAGATGAACGCAGAGACAGATCACACTCATATAAGCTCATGAGCTTGTGATTTGAATAATCTCGCTGCGTTGAAATATTTTGCATTTCATGTGAAATATAATGAATGTGAGATACCGTTTACTGACTATAAAGTAGCGGTTGTGGTACTTTTATATTAATTATGCAAAACATTCAAATTATGAAGAAAATTCAACGAGCTACGCGAAAAGAAGAATACAGTGTGTCCCAGAATAAACCTTACAATCTTTGCGTGCAATTTTAATGGGTTTAACGAAAGTATGTAAAGATTGCATTTTATAGCCCATGAATTTAATTTTTAGATACCGTTTGTTTCATTTCGATCGGTAATGTACAACAAAAATTATGCTTTGTCAAATAATTGAATGTAAAAGTTGCTGGTCCAATTTCACGATTTTGTAAGTTCCCCTTGAATGAAGCTCTATTGAGTATTGTCATTGATCTATTCACTCTAACGTAACGATGTTTACTTATTTACTATGCGCATGCTTTCTTTTATCTTTGCTGAAAAAATGAACAAATTTGATGCAAAAATAAGACAGATATGACAAGTTTTCCAAGGTGACTCATTTTTATTCCATTCAGAAACACCCTTACTTTATGGCCAATAATCATGAAATTGGACCAGACAAAAATCCATCCAACATTTTGATACAGTATAACTTTTGTTGTATACTACTTATTGAAATGAAACAAACAATATCTAAAAGTTCAACTCATGGGCTATAAAATGCAATCTTTACATACTTTCTGACTATCCGTTCAAGCCATGAAAATTGCACGCAAAGATTGTAAGGTTTATTCTGTACTAAATGTATCAAAACGATCACAACGGGACTCTGAGCTTACTTCGTTAGTCTACGACTTTGGCTTTGAATTTTGCGATTATTTTAAATATATATTTATGTGTGTTTTATAATAACATTTTGCAAATGTCTGGGCATGGAAATTCTAATGCTGTGGAGGTGCTGCTTGTACACACAATCATATATCCCTACATCAAATCTGTTTTATCAACATTTATCTTAAAACTTTCGGAGAACTATAGCAAAACTTTGAGTTTAGCGTTACAATTTATACAATGCTGGTAAATGCTAATATTAGCTTGAATCTTAGGAACCAATTTCATTTCTCTTGTTCAAAACAAACACTATGATCAATGACTTGGTAATGGACATGCAGTTTAAAATTTCGAACTTTTAAAAATTTGTAATATGTTTTGAAGAATTCTCTGCTCGGTACACAAGTTTCTAAAATTCAGATTTCGTTTTTAAGTGATTTAATTGTAAAATCTTGTATCGGGCCTCATTAATATTCATACCTATCGTCGAGACGACAATCCTGATAATTTTCCATTTTTTAATTAAAGAAGATATACCATTATAGGATGTTTACAATAGCTGAGTATACTGACTGTCCTAGCCTCTTTTAAACACATCCTAAGGGGTGGGGGTGCGTTTAGTAATGTGGGGGTGTGCGGAATGGATGTAGGTCTCAATGCAAAGATAAAGACAAGAGATAAGGTTATTTATTTGTGCTACGACGAAGTTGAAGCCATTTTCTTATCTTTTTCTAGTTCCTTTTCTGATTTATCTACACCTGTGTTGATGCTAGACGCAACCATCTTTTTTGTTCCTCCACATGTGGGCATGAACATACTTTTAAACGCGTCGAGATATTTAGGGTTGGTCAATCCATAAATGATAGGATTAATTGCAGCATTTGCAAAGAGACACACTTCTCCTGCTGTAGAAATGGTGGTTATCACGTTTGTATCTACAATGCTATCATCCACTAGAAAGGACACGTACTTAATTAGCTCGTAAGCCTTTGTCTGAAAGAAAAAAAAAGTGCCAAGAAAATCATATCAACGAGAATATTTTACCTTCTTCTCTCCGATGTATATGCATGACATATTCAATCGACCTTGATGTGATGTTTAACGTGCCCTGCCAATAAAGCTGACTTTGAACCCTTATTACTGATATCTTTTTATCTTCTAAAACAAGATTGATGTAGGGGTTAAAATTGGTATGTCTAAAAAGGCGCAAAATTGTTGATTTGTATAGAAAATACCATATAATGCATCATTTTTCACCAATAGCAAAAAATTCTCTCACATTATAAAGGAAAAACTCCAAATTTTTATACCCACGTTCCCAATTTACATTTGCTTTCTCCTTGTTCAAATTATAAGGGTGCAAAGTCAGCTTTATTGGCAGGTCACGTTAATAAAAAAATCGCAACCAAGATTTTGTAATATCTATCGCAAAATCTGGAATACACATTGCTCATTATGTGTTGTGGTGAACGTCAAATGGTCCCTGGCGGTATTTAACATCTTCAAAACCTTTTAAGATGTCATATACCGCCTGGAACCATTCCGAATTCACAAAAACCGTATTTTTGTAGATTGAGGGGTGTTGAAGGATCATTTTGCACTTTTGTTCCAAGCATTCTCTTGGCGCAGTCAAGCGTGACTAAGACATTCAATCACCTGCTTATCCTTCTACTACAGATGAACATTCCATATGACCACTCAACTCGAGTAAAGAAGTGACGGGTTAAAACGCGGGGTCAAATCAAATTTGACCTAAAAATCACGTTTTAGACCCATTTTTGTTGTTGTCCCCTTACCAGTACATGAGAAAATTGATCACATTCCAAGTTCCATTTCACACCCAACAAGATTACCTATCAAATCTGACCAAAAGCAACATAAGTCCCCAGATATGTTCATCATAAACTAACCTTTACAAAAAAAGTGGTAAAAATATTTTTATTCCAACTATATGAGCAACCGTATATATATGTGAGAAATGGGTAACAGCGCGACCGTAGTAGAATTAATTGCAAAAGTAACTTGCTGTGAATGGGACTCGAACCCACGACCTCCTGTATACTAGCCAGGCGCGCTAGGCAAATGCGCCACCACGACCACGCCACCAAGTGATGGGTCTCTTCGAGTTTTTCAACATATCAGTTAAATCCAAGGACAAAAGAAATGGCCAATTTTACGAAAAAGTGGAAATGAGAAAAATATTGAAAAATGGATGTATTTTTTCAATGAAAAATGCTACCACTATATATTTGGTATCAAAAGAATAATATTTTGAAGCTCTTTAAAATGAACCTAATTTTGAAAAGACTGAACAAAAATGTCTATGAAATTTCCTTAAAAAAACTAATTTTTGGTCAAATTTCTTGATTTTCATAATGAAAAGTAGTAATTTTTATTTAATTTTTTCAACCCATTCTTGGTTGTTTACTTGGGTGTTATTGTTCTAAATGGCTTAAATAAGGATCAAATTTATACATGAGGTTGTATTTTTTGTTAATCCTGACCAGGTTTTACGGTTCAGTGCACCCAAAAATCAGCGGACAAATTGACCTTCCGTTACCGTCCTTCCGTTACCATGATCCCTTCGCATTCGTATTATTAAAACATAACCGTAGGGAATATTTTGAAGTGGAATGTGGCAAACTATTGCAGAAACACCAAGCAATGCATTCAGTAACTTTGAAATAAAATTTCTTCATAAATTTCACAAACATTTTCAAAAATGTACTCAAGGTGAAAAACCATGTCCGTTTTGCTGTCCTTTCGTAACCGACCTCATTAATATTCATATTTTGTGACATAGGAATTTTTATGAAAAAATTCCTGTTTAATATGAATGCTTTCAGGTATACTCAACTAAATATGGAATTACGTTCATTTTATCCTTTTCAATTTTGGCAATGTATGTGTTTGAAATACAGAAAAATTCTGCGATTGTCCTTCCGTTACCGTGAAAATGCCCAAATCACGATCGGCAGGAGGTTCAGTTCATTTTTGCATTACTTTTTTCCTGAGCACTACTAAGTGGCGTAACCAGACATTTTTATCAAGGGGATAGCAAGGCGGGGCAAAGATTTTTTTTTTGTCGGGGGGCAACTCCCCGGATCAGGAGACACACAAGTGGTACCGTCACCCCAATATTTTTCTCATAGCTTTCTTATGTAAAAACGACGTTTTTGGTCGAAGTTCTTAAAGAGGAGTAAATTTCTTACCTTTTTAAGCACATTTTGCAATTTCAGCTCTAAATTTCTACAATTTTTGAAGTGCGCACAAAGAGCGCGAAACCTTTAACCCCTTTTTATTGAAACTGAGGAAAAGTAGTAATTGTGTGTGAACTAACGCTACCACGGCACACTGCGGTGATAAAATGGGCCATTTTGGGGCATGCTACTGAAAAGTAGTGTAAAACTATGTAATTTCAATTTGACCTTTACATTTCTTGATTGTTTTCAGGGGGGGGGGGGGGGGGCGGCAAGGCTTCTTTCAGTGGGGATTGCCCCCTTTCCCCCCCTTCTGGCTACGCCACTGGTACTACTTTTGTAGCAGAAGGTTCTTCTTGTAATGCACTTCGGTCAGATCTTCATTTTTACTTACCGGCAAATGTAAAGTAAAACATATAACACCGTTTGTAACGAGCATCCGGGCTACTTGGTTTCTAACTTTAAAGTTTCGCTCTGCTGCTTCATTGTGACCTGTAGCAGTTGTTCTTCGTCCGAGAGCAATGATTATATTTGCATACATATAACTGGTAGCTACACATAAACAGAAAACATATTCAAATTAAGAACACGTTTTCAACCTTACATACAAAGGTAAGGTTGAAAAAAGTTTACAAGAAATAAAAATCCAAAAAAAAAAGTTCATAGATTTATAGGGGAGATACCAGGCTTTGTATACCAGTCCGTGTAATGGCATCGTCAGCCATGGAGGGTATTTGGGTCCACTCGATACCCGCCAAATTCAACCCCGAGAGCCTCGGCAAAACCCGAATACCCCCAATTTTGTCTCCATGCCGGAATAAAAATGGTGGCGTGCCTTGTATCCCACAAGTAAATCTATGGTAAAGTTACATTATTTTTCAACTTAATATGTATGAATAATTTAGTTTTGGGTTCTATCAAATTAATGAAATACATTTTTTATTAGTCAATGATTCAATAATAATCTTTTGTTCATGAAAAATCAAACATAAATCACTTCTTCGGAATAGTCTAAAATAGGGTCCCTTGCGGTATATTACATCTTAAAAAGGGTTTTAAGATGTCATATACCACCAGGAACCCATCAACGGTCACCATAACATTTATAAAGCTGACATTTTGCTTATGACATGTGCCAATTAATTTTAGCAAGATCTTATTTGAAGAACTTATCACTGTATGTATACGCTAATTTTTCTGCTATTTTTGTGCTGAGTAAGAAAACATAATGAGCTGTGTTAATATTGATGATATAAATCATTTGTCAAAAAATTAGAAGAATTGATTCAGTAAATATAGCGTGTCTTGCTGAAACATTAGTGCCTGAAAACTTCCACGAGGTAGAAAAGCAATTTCTAATTTCTTATAAATGCTACGGTGGCTTTATTCTTTTTGCTTGTCTTGGTTGAATCCAGACAAGAAAAAGGTTTTTGACCGAGCAAAAAGTTGTAAATATGTTTCTAAGCAATCGCTAAAATTACACCTTTTCAAATCTAGCTATTGCTTTTGATGAATATCTTTTGCTTACTAACAATTGCTACTTTTGTGAATTCAGCCTATTATCACTATCAAAAAATATAAATACACCTTAAATATAATTATGATTTCCTTACCAATGAAGCATAGCAGAAACGGCAGAAACTCGATGGTGATTTTTAGCTGTTTTGCTACAACTATATTGAGATAACCTTGCTTTACTCCACAAGTTGCAATCACACCAGGGAGAGAATCTGATCCGTCAGGATATTTTAAGCAAAGAGGATACATAAATGACCTCATGTAGATGACTGGAATGGTTAAGATAGTGGCTAAGATAAGACATCCCAAAGTCAATCGAATTGCTCGCGTCTTGCCAGTCATCATCCTGTGTTTTAGTGGATAGCATATAGCTAAATAACGATCGAAGCTTACAATAGTTACAATAAAGAGGGAGAAAAAATAGGTAATTTTCACAACTAATGTGTCTATGACACAACCAGAGCGTCCTAAGAATGCTCGATCATTAGCATACGGTGTTGAAATCCACATCGCTAAGTTAAGAGCCGAAGAATACACTGAAAACAAAATATCGGAAATTGCTAAGCATGTCAGATATCCATTGGTGACTGTTCTCATATTTTGAATCTTTAAAACGACGGCTACAAAACTCATGTTTAAGATGAGTCCTATTATTGCTGTTATTGGTTGCAAAACTGTCATTATGAACGTCTGAGTTTCTCCCCTTATAATAAATGCGTAAATGTAGTCGTGAACCATTAGAAAGGTCGATGTATTTTCAACACACTGAAATCCGTATGTTCTCCCCATGCTTTTGTCTTATTCTTAAATACTTTAATCTGAAAGAACAATAACATTGACACATATTGACAATGAATATTTCAATGTTACTGCAAACAAGAATGTGTTGTCTTAAATTCGAGTGATATTCAATTAGACTTAAATCAGCAAACGTTTGCACTAAAAACTGAATTTGATTTGAATAAGGTCGAATTCACTCAGTTAAAAGGGCAATTCATGATCCACTTTTCATCCTTAAGGTCACCTCTATCAAAACTGAGTCTTTTAGATAGCAGGAACCCTTGACTGGTATATGCTACAAACCCCAAACCTTTCTTTAAAATGTGCTTGTGTTTTTGAAAAAAAGTGAGAAAATGGGCCATTTTCTAATTACTGTTGGAGTCCCTACAGTAATTACAACACAGCAGCTTTTTTAAAAATGCTAAAAAGCGTATACCTTTGAAAATGAATGGTCAGCATTATATGAAATTTCAGCATACATTTATGCTGACAAATATCTCTAATTTTTATTTATCTAGAAACTAGGTAGGTTTTCGTCACATCAGAACCACGAATTGCTCCTTTAAGGCTTTCATGTCTATGACAGTAAATGGTAATACCATGTTTACATTTTTTCGTCATTTCATGTTGTTCGTGTTGCATCTCAGTTATATCTTTAATTGATTTTGACTTTTTTCTCCTATACTTGGAAGACGAAACTTTGCACTGATAGCAACAGACATTTACTTGTCACAAAATATCTTTAAAAATTCGTTTACCGAAAAAGAACATAGGCAAAATGTAAATTCATATTTTTATTTTTCATTACTTTAATATTTTGCAAAGACCGTCACATTAAAACGATTTTGTTTATTAAATGCACCTTACAATTTCTTGCTAGGAATTGTAGGTCAAAGTGTGCGTTACTTTCGTTACTATTTGTCTGCAAATTGAATGCCAATTTTACATATCAAGTTATTAAAAAGACTTCATATTGAACAAAAACTAGGTGCCATGAAAAAGTGTAAACTATTTCCAATTAATTTCAACACAATTTGTCATAATTTTACTTATTCAGTAATAATGGACAAAAGTGTTATCAGTCTAAAAATGAAAAAAATGAGAAATTTAGTTTTTTAAAAAGAAAAAACAAACAAACATGAGTTAAAGTTATTTTAAGAGTATCCAAAATTTGGATTATATTTTAAAAAAGAAATTTAGTTTTCTTTAATCTAATACAAAAAATACGTTCCTCGGATTTTTAATTTTGGAATAATTTGCAAAATATACTTTTGCATTTATTCTTGTTTGCTTTGAAATGCCCCTCACTCTCCTTTGAAAACAAAACAAAACAAAACAAAAACAATGCAAAACAAAACAAAGGAAAACAATGTAAAACAAAGCAAAACAACAACAACAAAAATTTCTTACCTTAAGTAAAAACAACAGTTTGCTATTAAACCGAAACACAACAATTTGAGATCGTTGTAGTGTAACTACAAAGTGTTTATGATGTTATCCTGCTCAGTATTGCGATAATTTTGACGTTTGCACATCTTTGTTCTGGTGTTATACCGTATACATGCGTCACGTGGGGTCGTGAAGTCGAAAGGCAAATTCATGTGATTTTTCTTATTATAGTAAACATTTCACCAGCTAAATTTGCATAATTATTCATGGAATTGTCACTTGATAAAATAATCAGATATTAAGAGTAACTATGTATATGTCGAAAACATGCATCTGCCTAAATGTGACATTCTAGAATCTAACAGCCGTAAAGTTGACAAGCTTTATTTTGTGCTACAGGTTATTGTTTTATTATGTTTATTGTTTTTGTTTTCGTAAACTTGCAATATTCACGCATTCTTCCTAACACATGGAAAGTTTTATTCAGAAAAACTGAACCTAAGTATGAAAAAATTCACATCTTATAAGGATCACCAACAGAAAACTATATAGCTGGCTGATTTTTGAATGCGTTTATCTTAGTTTCATCTATCATACTACATGCAGATGACAAACTTTGACCGACCATAACTTGACTTGTGGATGTCGGGTAAAGTTCATCGAGGTGTCATTGTAAACCTTATAACATGCATGGCCGATTTGTAAAAAAAGTGAAAATGTGACCAGGGGGCGACTTTACGGCTGCTGTTAGCTGGACGATCACAAAATACATGTGTATAAATTTCACATGAATAAACACACGTAATATAATGAATAATGCAGACTCTTAGCATCTGATTGGTTCTTAGTGTATCACATGGGATGGAGAGTCTGTCACTATGCAAATAAGCTCATAGACCTTTTCAAAATCCATTCGGAAATCTCCGGAACGTTGATCACGTGGCCATTTTTTCAACGAATCACGTACAAGCTCATTGGTATGTACAATTTTGTCAACAAAATTTTCCGAATTTCAGTGCAATTAAAGTGAAAACTAAATATAACCAGACCCATACATTATTAGATGCATTAATTCTGAACAATTTTGGCTGGTGGTACCATACGCTCACCGACACAAAGAGTGAAACTTCCATTTACAACATCAGGGCAATAACACTTAAAGTGACTCGTTAGTGCTAATCCTAATTACAAGTTCGAATTCGTACGCAGTTAGTTAACGTGAACGTGGACGTAACATTCTGGGTATTGTGTTAGTGAGTCCCTTTTTCTGTCGGCAATTGCTGGAAAGTGTAAAATCGGCTTCGGTAATTCTCGGAAAGTCGTGTTTTGAAAAGGTCTATTTGGTCCAATAGTTTACATTAGTTGTGTAATTATATCTGTGCAAGAATTCAAAATGTGAAAATGTCTATCTTCAAATATGTCATGGCCGCCGTTTTAAATTATATTTTGCTTATATCTTGGTCTCTGAAAATCATAAAGCAAAACTAAACATATTTGGCCTAAAATAAGATAAAAATTCAAAATGGCAAAAAAAAAGTAATCACCAAAATAGCCTTCAGAAGAGCATAATTTTCAATAAAATTAATTAAAGCAATCTTTAAGACGATAAATATCAAAAACAAAATGATAGAAATAAAGCTATCATGTTACAACAAGACCGTTTGTCCATTTAAATATTCAAAACTCAAAATGACGCCCATAGGGATTTCCAAAATAACCGTCAAAACGGTTTTTATGAATTACAACTATAAGCGCATGAAATATTCAAAATAATCACTGTGAAATTTTGTTAGGTCTCTGCAAGAACAATTGCCTCTAAGTTTAGTGTTAACATATTTGCAAAATCAAAATTATCTTAATAGTAAGTTACAAAATGAACGTTAAAATTTATTTTTATGCACAAAAATGGATAATATCGACAGTAAATCAACATAAAATCTTCAAAATGTCTTTCGATTTTAAAAATGGTCATATTATGTTGATAACATGATTGGAATTCAGAATGAAGCCCATTGTAAGTTCCAAAACGGCTGCCAAGATTGTCTTCTATGCACAAAAATGGTTTAAACTTACAAATAATCAGGTATAAATACATACAATATTCAAAATAATCACTGAGAAACGTTGTTACATTTACATTTTTGTGGTTAACATGACTCAAATTCAAAATAGTAAATCTAAAAATGGCCACCGAAATTGTTTTAATGCAGTGTAATGGGTTACATCTACAATATATCACCATTAAAAACATTAAACTATTCCAAAAATCACTAAAGTCTTCCAAAGTTAAAACATCAACGTTCTTGAAAAATACGAATGGAGAATTGCCATTGAATGGGAACATTTTAACAAAAAGACCCAATCCTGCACCTCAGTTAAAACAGACATAGTTATTCTCAAATTATGCTGTAAACATGTTTCAAATCCAAATCGTACTTATATTAAGCTCCAAAATGGCTGCCAAAATTCAATCTAATGCTCACAAATCTGTTCTAGCTATATTCAAGCTTTCGGTTAGGGCATTGAAAATGGTACATTTTGTACCCTTTCTCCGATTTTACTTTAGGTTATATTAACGTAAGATATTAAGAGTATTAAAAGAATAATGTTGTAAATTTGCGAAAAGCATGAACGTAGATTTTTGAAGCAATTACATACAGACCACTTTTGCCTACTGTCATGAAAAAGAATGATATCGCAAAATTACACGACATTTCACAAAATTGAACTAGGTGTATCAAAGTTCTTTGTACCCAGATGTTGTTCAGTTCAGTTCAGTTCAGTTCAAACAGTTTTATTTTCCATAATATGTACAAATTAAAATAGTAAAAAGACAATTAAATTACAAACAAAAAAATATGGAAGATGTGATAAAAAGGCCAGAAAGGCCAGAGGTAATCACAACCCTTAAACTTAAAGAAACACATATAATATAACAGAATCAAAGACAAAACACAAGTAACCTATACAAAAACCAAATTGTTGTTAACTTTTCAGGGTATTTCTCATAATGATAGGATTAAATTTTGTTCAATATTTGTGTAGTTTTATAACTTTTCTAAGAATGTTATTTTATGTAAATGCTGCATTCAGAAATTACATGCGTTGTATCTGTAGCGTGTTTAAAAAGCTAATGGATGATTGACAACATTGATAACTAAATTTGTCTATAATTTTTCAGCATTTTGTTGTAATGAAAAGCGTGGGATTTGCTGTAATAGAACTTTAGTCGGAAACGACACCGTATTGTACGGTTGTCATAAGAGGATATTGAAACACAAAGCTACGTTTTAACTTTTTAAGCATTTACCTACCAAATTAAAGACCTGTTTCCGGAAACGATTTCAATAAATATGCAAACAAATGAATATAACAAAAGTCAACATTTATAGAGTAATGGCATTTTTTTTTGCTTCAGTTTGTCACTTTGAGGCTTTTTTATTCACCAAGAAAAAACATTTTCCCCGAAGAACGACTCATTGGTATATTATTCAATAGTTAATGCGTAAATAGCTCAGGTAATAAGGAAATCCAATTGAATCGATCTATCCTTTCAAAGCAGACAGCAAGTCTCCAACAACTCAAAATGTAGCATCCTTGAAATCATTATTGTATACCTGGCGATAAACATGAATATTCATGAATCTAAGAATATATTTTAAGGTTCTTATACGTATATCTATTAAAGATGGGACATGGGGCTTTGCCCACTCGACCTCTGTAAGGGCTTTGCCCACTTGGACCTCTGTAAGATGGAAATGTACAATGCGCCCCACAATTGATATACCGTATTAATAACCCGGGATTAATACTTAAATTACAGGCCTATTCAGTCTATTAAATCGTAGCGACCATGTCAACAACCTCATTATGCGAATTCTAAAATCCAAGTCTCGCCAAACGAGAAAACATGATCGCGAGATTTTGTTTTTTTAAACGCGACCTGCTGAGAAGGCTGACTTTGAACCCTTATTATCTGAAAATGGTGAAAGCAAATGCAAATTTGGAACGGATGTATAAAAATTGGAATTTATCCAATACAATGCATGTGAATATTTTTTGTTGTTGGTAAGAAAGAAGCATTATATAAAAATCAACTATTTTGAGACTTTTTAAGCAAAACAATTTGAACCCCTTCATCAATTTATCAAAACGACTAAATGACGGAACTCGAACCCACTGTCTTCAGAAAAGGATTCGAACTATATAACCGCTAGACCAGAGAACTGACAATGTTTACGAATGGAATTCAAGATTATAATTAACTTATTGAAAGCAATTGGTTACGCATGCGGAATAGTATGGAACATTCACTTTTAAACGTGTGGATTTTCAGTGTTTAGAGTTAAACAAAGGGACCCTTACATGAATTTTGTTTTAGCATACTTTAACACAAGATTTTTACAGGACTTTCTACAAAAATGTTTAAAATTTGCTATAAGCCGATCGGCATAAATATATATTTTATATTGAATTGATATTTTTAAAGAAAATCACCAGCTGATTTTGAAGGTACATGGCGTGAAATTACTTGTCAGTAAAATTGCACGAAATGTCACACATAGTTCGGTAAATCGAATTGCATTATAAAATACACAGTATTTAGACACAAACATGACAAATGTGCAACATTTTTGGTCTTCCGGGTATATATTTTCGGCTTTTAAAAATAATTTTCTGACTCATTAATATTCGTGTTAAAATAAACATCCAAGGCATGGTCGATTCAAAATGTCACTGCCAGTCTGGTCACTGGAAAGGGAAACATCGCGCCTGCCGGCTCACTGTATTGATATATTAGACAAGTTTCGAAGTGGTACTTGTAATTCGAATATCAATTACAGCATTGCTTAGGCTTCATTGAATATACATGTAGGCCTATTGTGTTTCAATCGTGTTTGCTCAAAATTTTGATTGCCATAGTCTGATATTTGTTATATGTTTTTAGCTCCAACATCATATTGACATATATTTGGTATGATATCGTCACAAATCACCGTATTGATACACCACTTCGGTCATTGAAATACATGTATATCGATTGCCGCACCAGTGTACGTAATGGTCCGTGTATATGACCGAAAAATCGTTTTTCTTGTTTTCGTTTTAAGTCAATATCAAGAAAAACACCCACAATAGCCGGTTTCTTTGTTTTCAATGCAAGTGTGAAAATCGAAAAAACAAAATCAAGGAAAAGGAGGTTTTTCCAAACGTTTGTTTTCCTTGCTACATATTTAAACAAGCAAAAAGAAAAATCCTCACAATGTTCGTTTTTCGTTTTTCCTATACAAGTAAGAAAAACGAACAAACAAAATCACGAAAAACGATGTAAATCTAAATACGTATATTCCTTGCTACATTTTTAAGCAAGGATATATGAAAAATGCTAACTATGATCATTTTTCATTTTTCCTATGCAAGTATGTAAAATGAACATACAAAGAAAAATGCTATCAATGTTCGTTTTTCATTTTTCTTATACAATCATGAAAAAAGAAAAAAAAAAATCAGTGAAAACGAGGGTAATGCATATATTTGTTTTCCTTGTTACAAATCTCAACAAGAAAAAAGAAACATGCTGACTGTTATCGTTTTTTCAGTAGCACTTCAAAAAGCAGAAAATAGAAACACGAAAATCGAACATAGTTGCAACAATACCGTATTATTCTTTTTTGTTTTGTACTTGCCATACTTACCCGACCACTGACCCACGTGACGAATCTAATTATAATAATATGGCACGCCGTAGCAGTGCAAAGACGACAATGTTGTCGATATCACTTTCTTCTGTAGCTAATTTAGTCCATGCACTCGTATTGAGATTGCCACACCCTGAGCAAATACAAGACCGCCCCGCTGACCGTGCATAAAGTTATTCAGACAGATTTCGGGCAAGGCAGGCCAAATGTAAGGTGTACACTAAATGGAACACACTTTAGAAATATGTGACCCACCTTTTCATACCTTAAGCCTCCCAACTTCAATATTGACTTTTGGTCTCATCTTAAAGCTGAGATTTTAATCTTTAAAAATAACCCCTTGCATTTGGTTCTTGGGTGTGCGATTCAAAATTATAGGCCTATCCAAATTGGTAAAAGACATCGGACTGATTTGAAAAACTATAGTTCTGTGAAAATGGAGTTTAAAGTTTTTAAAAGTAAAAATTGAATACATAGACGATTTTTATCTTGTTTTTAACGCATTTTTTAAAAATATTTTTTGGATGTTGGAGCATGGATATGATTGGACGTGATTTAGTGACCCGTATAGCACAAAATTTACTCTGCCGACCTTAAAGTACCCATCAATAAAGCGGGTCACATAGAATCACACTAGGACAAAATACCAAGAAAAAATACCAGGTCAGAGTCAAGGTAGGTTGGGTCTGAAAAACATCCTCGATGAAAAACGTTAAATAAATATAGAGCTAAGGCAATCTAGACCATATATATCCAGTCATCCAATATGGTGAAACGGATTTGCGTGCTACACGCCAAAAATGATCTGAATCTAGAATTAAACCTGGGTATAATATGTAGATGTTACGGTAAAATGCGCTGCTTTTGACTCATGCGGCGTGTCATAACAACGATCTGTCAATCACCAGTAAATTTGCATAAGAAAAGGATAAAAGGGAGATCAAATGCAAACTACGTACAGGGCAATAGTCGCAATTTCGTTCGTTTTTCGTGTTTCATTTTGATGATTTCCGATGTGTTCCAGCAACAAACGATCAGTGTTTGCCCTTTTCTTTTTTCTTATTCAAAATGTCATACGGGAATCAAATATTTAAATGAATCCCGTTTTCCATGATATTGTTATTTTGTTTTTCGAACTTGCATTAGGGACAGGAAAAACAAACATTGTTAGCATTTTTCTTTTTTCTTGTTTGAAAATGTAGCAAGAAAAAGAAAGGTTTAGAAATTGATCCTTTTTCGTAAATTTGTAGTTTCGTTTTTCTTGTTTGCCTGGAAACAAGAAAAACATGATTGTTAGCATTTTTCTTTTATCCTTGCTTTAAAATGTAGCAAGGAATATAAGCATTTAGATTTACATTGTTTTTCGTGATTTTGTTTTTTCGTTTTTCTTACTTGCATAAGAAAAACGAAAAAACGAACATTGTGAGGCTTTTTCGTTTTTCTCGTTAAAAATGTAGCACTGAAAACAAATGTAAGAAAAACCTCCTTTTTCATGATTTTGTTTCTTTGATTTTCATACTTGCATTGAAAACAAAGAAACCGACTATTGTGAGTGTTTTTCTTGATTTTGATATGAAACAAAAATAAGAAAAACGATTTTTCGGTCATATACACGGACCCGTAATATTCGTACGTTTCGTAATAACTTTCTTTGCTTCAATTTATAAAATTGTAATATGAAATATCAATAAGGGTTTGTATCGAAAGCCCGAGAGCACGTTTTGTCTGATAATAAATCAGTTGTTTTTGTTTTTGATCTCAAGGTATTTGCTTGTAACATAACATAGCCCAGCTTATATTGCTTGCTTTTGACTTTAAGGATCAATTATTGAGCATCACTTTATAAAATGTTTAGATGTATCAGCTGGACGAATGTTTTATTAGATTATATAATGTTATGAATTCGTGGTGGGTTTGTGCTGGAAAATGTCCAGAGGGCGTTTGGTGGCCGTTGATAAGATAGTAAAAAGTAAAAACTGATTCTTATTATGTTGAAAAACTCTCCAATCATTTAATAAGAGCACACCGTGTATATTATTCATGAAATTGTCAACTCAATAGAAGGAAAGGAATTTTCCGGCCAATCACAGACCGAATATGGTGCATGCAATGATTTTTGCTATTCTAGCTACTAAAGTAATTTGAACCCGCCACTATAAAAAGGACTACCACATATTCACGATTTGCTACATTGTAAGGAGTTGCAAAATTCACTCTTTGTCAACATCAATTATATTGATTGCCCTGACAGGTTGGAGTTGCTATTTTAGTCCTTGTTGAGATAAATTAAAGGTAAGTTTGATTAACTTCAACGAGAAAAATTTTTTTTTTGAAATATTTAGATGTGCTTGGATATTTTTTCACATAGTTATAAATGTAGATAATACAATGTTGGATCTATATTTTGTTGTTAGATTTACACTAACATAACAATATTATGGAGATCATAAATTTAATTACTCTAAATTCTAAGCAAAAGAAAACTTCTATTTTTTGTTCGATAAAGTTCAATTTAATGTGTGTCCGACAAATCGACATTAATTTTCTTGTGTGTTAAAGATAGAATACATAACCCGAGATTTTTGGTTTAGCATTTATTTACAAACCTAGTTCTGCCGTCTGTAGTTTATAATTATTCTCAACAATGATATTCATGATACTTTATTAATCTTATTATTTTCTGAAGAAATCAGTATGGTGAGATACTACGAAACGCATTGCAGCAATAACCAAACAACCCTCTATTTTGTACCAAACTGGTTGGTTGAACAAGTATTAAGAAAAGACTTTCAACATTTTATGCTATCTATATTTCTACCGCTTACGGCCGTCATTAGCCTTATCTTGAACGGACTCTTTATCATTGTCGTTTTGAAAATTCAAAGCATGAGAACAATCACCAATGCATATTTAGTATCCTTATCACTGTCAGATATCATATGGTGGCATTTCATGAGGTGGGTCAAAAATGTGTTACATAGTCAAAATGGTCAAAAAAACAATTGTTTGATATGATGTTAATATTATTGATCTCTTTCAATTCAAGTAACTTTTAAGCCAAATATCACTTTTGTTTTGGCATAATGAGCTAATTAATGGTTAATAACTCCATAGATGGCAATGCAAACTGTAATTTTCAAACGCGTTTTTCTCAAAATTGCCTGTTTTCACTAAATCAAGTCATAAATTGGAATGATTAATGGTAAACAGTTCATTTTTACAGGATATGTTCTAAACACTTTAATAGTTACTTTGATGCATTAAACTTGAAACAGACACCTTAGGGTATTGGTGTTGATGACCTTCAATTAATTAGAGGCGGGCTATACAAGGGGAGCAAATGGTGATGTTTCAAATCATTCTGTCCTAATTCTTATTTAATGCAGCTTGATCCCCTGAACATTTTGACACCAAATTTGTCAAAATCGGACAAAAAATGAGAAGGTGCTGCCCAAAAAACTGATCGAGGGGGGAGGGAGTCTGAGGAAGGTCTAAAAATGATAAATTTGCCAATTACTGTAATTATATACCCAATTTTAGCCATGTTGGTGACTATCTGTATGTATTTGAGGTCACAGAATCCATTTGTGAATGTTTCAGCAGTGTCAAACCTTTCAAAATGGCGATATTGTCTCAATTTTGGTATCTACCGCATCCGTAGGCACCGCATCCTTAGGCACCACCACCCTTGTACTGCCAAGTTCAAACCATTGTCTCTCCTAAATTATGTAACCCATGAAGGCCAAATTACTGCCACAAATAGCAGAAAGTGTAAGCTTTCAAATGAAATATTAAACAAGTCAATAGGCCTAGGAATAGTGAATTTACATCAAATTAAGTTCGAGAACCCACGAAAAAATGTAACAACACCACCTTTTTAGCATACCCACCTAACGAAAAGCCACCATATATTTAGTTTCATCGGCAGTTATCAACTTTACTTCTTGGTATCTATCGCCTTTTGCAGACGACGTTGCATTTTTAGGACGGAAGGGCTGTGTCATTAGAACGATGCAAAATAATGGTTGTTATCTATTTTCAATGTTCATCGTCACTATTGTAACGTTTGATCGCTATATGGCAATTTGTCATCCGCTAAAACACAGGGTAATCAACGATAAATCAAGGGCAGGGAGATTAATTGTATCATGCGTTATCATAGCACTTGTATTATCTGCACCGGCAGCATACAATCAATCAGTTATGTTTCGCACGTGTCTTAAATATGAGGACGGAGTCGAGGGACTACCCGCAGTGTACGGCGTTTGCGGGACAAAAGTCGATAGGCGTGCATTAACATTTTTGAGATACTACAAACTGGTTTCTGAAGTCGTTCCGTTTACTTTCTGTTTTATTGGTAGGTTAACATACACATTGTATTTTAAGGATCACTTAAAACTTCGCAAGGTATGTTTATGAAATACTTCTCACGTACCAAGTAACAAACGTATGACTGGAAAACCTGCTTATAGACTCGCCAGGTATACACTTAGCTAGTTCAAATGTTATGTTCGTGCATAACAATGCATTTTGCAATCCGTAGTAAAATATTTTGTTAACCCATTACTTATTCTATTCACTGAAGTCAATAAGTATAGATAATTCCTACTTGATAAATTGCAATCCTTAACAATCCGTTTGTGTTTACACGATAAAAAGCACAACTAAAAAACTCTAGGCGTTATGCTTTTCGTCGAAGGCAATAGCCTATCCTATACTTTGATTGACAGGCCTCTTTTGTGCGGTAAAATTAATTCGATACTTCTTTTGTCATTTACGATTTAGTTAACAAAATCATTTGTCCTTTAATGAGATAACTTACGACAAACTTGAACAGGCTAACTGTATGCAGCGCCCCCAAAAGGAACATTCGAACAGGGGACCAACGGCTTTACATGACTTATGAACCACGGAGCAATTAGAGTAAAGTCTCTTGCCCAAGGAAACAAGGATTCATGGTCCGACCAGCAGCGCCGCCACTGGGGCTCGAACCAACAACCTCTGTGTTATGAATCCCGTGCTATAACTACTCGACCACGCTCCCCTCACATGGTTAAAAAACGGATTTTTTGCTTTTAATACATTTTATGTTGAATCAGTCCGCAGAGTTACGAAAATGTTGTATCGTTATATAAGGCAATATTCTTTTGACAATGTCAATTTCTTTATTTTTCTTAATTTTGGTCTGGACATGTCATGGCAAATCTTGAAGTTTTGCTTGACTGATTTTCAAGTTAGTTACTTTCCGTCAACTACAGGTCGTCACATTGTCACAAGTTTGTCTTCCAGCTTTGGGCGGACTCACACTGTGACGCCTTAACCTGTGACGACTAAGGGTCAACGACAAGTATTAAACGGAAAACCCCGGCTTGCAGTTTTGAAATGTCTGCCGCCCGGGGGGGGGGGCAGTCAAATATGAAATGGATGCGGGTGTAAGGCCCGCGCTCCGACAGGCTGGGGCATTCGGTGAGAGCACAGGCTTAAAAAATGAGGGGCCATTGGGTGAGAACATGAATTTTGGCATTCGGTGAGTGAAATTTGGCATTCGGTGAGCAAATTTGGCATTCGGTGAGCGAAATTTGATAAAAAATCATGGGGTCTTTGGGTGTCAGCAACACTGAAAAAGGGGGTCTTTTGAGCCTTACATACGCGTCGCCTCCCGGGGTCTGCCGGTCATCGTTAGTTAACGACAATCCGTTGGCCACCGCAGACTACCGTTGCTATCACTCGCTTTCAGATGCAAATTTTACAATTTTGATTGAAAAACTATTGAAAAGTCGAGTAAAGAAATCCAATAAGGTTTACCAAGGAATAACCGCCGGGTCAAAGGTGTGATAAAAACAGTCGAATCATTCGCTGGTTCTTCAGCCCTATGTCAGACAACATTTCTATCTGTCAGGAAGAGGATATAAGGAGAAAAACTTTTTTTTTCGTGGAGTCATTATTAAGCTTTAATTGGTTTGCGTTTGTCTTCACATCTACGCAAATGAATTTGAGCCTTATCATGATCACCTAACACTTTGATGTCAAAACTCGTGTCATAATTGAGCGTCGGCATTAACAGACTGCGGTTTTAAATTGGCAAAGGTTATAGCTATGACCCCGGGGCTGTGACAGGCTTGGAATATGGCAGGAAGATGGGGATACAGCGACCGATCCCCGAGGAACGCCATATTTCAGAGGGTGTAGGAAAAAACGTCCTCCTTCCCCCAAAAAACCTCTAATAAAAGATCGATAAGTGCTGCATCCATCGAAACAGTTCAGGAGAGAGTCATTAATACCATAATCACTTGAGCATGTACTGTGATCAAATATTTGACATAAACCCCCGGGGGGGGGGGCACTCCCATTTGTTGGATAGACCCCCCTTTTTTTTGCTCCGCTCTCACCCAATGACCCCCCTTTTCACTGAGCTGTCACCTAATGATCCCCTCTTATTTTGAAAGTCAACCTTTTTTATGGTGACTCTCATCCATTGCCCTGATTTTTTGAGAACCTACACCGAATGACCCCCTTTTTTAGCTAAATTTGTCGATTTGTTTACGAAAATTAGCCTTATTTTATTCAAAAACTGACACCGAATGACCCCCTATTTTTCAATGTATTTCTCACCTATTGCCCCTACATTTCGAAAGCCGGTAGGAGCAGGTACGTCACTTTCATATTTGAGTTTCCCCCCGGGACATAAACATATGACAAATATTGCTCATAGTCATGTTCAATGTGTCATGGTGAAAAGGAAAGCCACTGCGCCAAAGTCCTTATTGTGGTGACACTCTCTATGTATTCATGTATTGTAAAATTTGCGATATACGTTTGATTTTCATAAATAGCATTTATTCTAATGTGCCAATGATAATATTTCTTGGTCTTGTTTCACAGGCAAAGTTCGTTGAGATTACGATCTTCTACAGTTATGTGGCAAGGATTGGTAACTTGATGGACCAAAACGAGACATCAGCAGTTCGCGCAGCTGCAGAAGTGTGTCTGTACATCAACGCTTCAGTAAATCCCGTGATATACGGAATGACCAATCCTAAGTACCCTCAGGCATTCAAGGAGCTGTGCAAACGCATAAAACTTGTACCGACTTCAAAGCCGCGTCGTCAACAACTGATGCATCCAAAAATGTAGTTCGCTTACTGTGATAAACAAATCACACACAATAATTGTTTATAATGATAATCAAATCACACTTTATTCTAATATCAAAATAACACACATGCAATATCATATAAAAAAAACACATCAAAATGTTAAAAAATGATACTGAGGACATCATCAAAAGGTCAATGAGACCTGACGTGATGATACCCTACAAAACAAAGTAGGCCTAAACAAACAACAGCAAAAACAAACAAACAAACAACATACACCAAGACAAATGCTCCGATTAAGTACAATTATGTGATAGTGTCAATTATAATTTGACAATAGATATCTCTTTAAATTGTTTTTGAATTCTTTTATTTTTTTGCATCTTTTTATGTCATTTTTCAAGGAGTTCCAAAAGTTTGGTCCACAGTTCCGAACAGCACGATCAGAAAATACTTTCTTAATTTTGTTAATACTATAATCCTGAGCATTTCTTGTATTGTAGTTGTGGGTCTGTACATGTTTGATAAAATAATCTGAGAAAATAGTAGGAAGTTGCTTTGTATGATGTTTGTACATGAAACTCCCAAGGTTGAGTTTGAACATGTCATGTACATTCAGAACATTATATTTCTTAAATAATGGCCCCGTATGGCTTCTATAATGACTATTGGATATTGTTCTTATAGCC